>VZRV01009347.1:880607-892220 GCA_013398115.1 Falcunculus frontatus
GGGGGGGGGAGACACCAGCGGCCTCCTTTGCGCACGCGCGACAACGCGCGCGCCTTTCCCGCTCCCGGTTCCCGCTGCCCCCGCGCGCTTCTTTGCGAGACCGGGAAACGGAAGATGGGGGTGTGTGGGGCACGGCAGCTCTGCGCATGCGCATCTGCCGCCGGCGCTTCCCCGTGAGGTCCCGGCGCGAGCGAGCCGGGCCGGCGGGAGGCACATACATAGAAAGGGCTGTGCGCATGCGCAGCGCTCACCCGCAGCCGTTGTGCGGGGCACCCGGGACTGGCGCCGCAGCGGCCGCGCAGCCGCAGTGCCGCGCGCATGCGCAGAGCGGGCGGTGAGGGGCGGATGGTGCTGCGGCACCGCGCGCGCGCCCGTCAGGGAAGGGGGAGAGGCCGCGCGCGCGCTCCCTCACGGTGCCCCTTTCTGCCCCCCCCCACTCCCCCGCCGTCCCTCACGGCGCGCTGGGCCCGGCCTCACGGAATGGAATGGGACGGGACGGAACGGAATGGTCAAGGTTGGAAGGAGACCTTCAAGATCATCAAGTCCAGCCGTCCATCCAGCACTGCCACTACAACCCCTAAACCACATTACTCAGCACTTTAGACGCTTCTTAAACACACTTTTGGTTCAGGAGTTGCCGTGGCAGTGCTGGGTGATGTCGTTTAGTGGTTTTGGGGTTGCATGGCAGCGCTGAGTGGACGACTGGACTTGATGATCATGAAGGTCTCCTTCCAGCCTTAACGATTCTGTGATCCTTAACCTCATCACTCAGCGCCAGATCCAGATGCGTCTTAAACTCCTCCAGGCACAGTGACTCGACCGGCTCCCTGTACAGCCTATTCCAATACCTGACCACCCTAACACTGAAAATTTTTTTCTAATATCAAATCTGAATCTCTGCTGTGGCATCTTAAGGCGGTTTCCTCTGGTCCTCTCCCTGCAGGCACCGCAGAAAAAACCAGCCTGCACCTCACTGCACCCTGCTGTCAAGGAGTGATGAGGTCCCCCCTAAGCCCTCTCAAGACCCCCAGTTCCCTCAGCTGCTGCTGATCAGACTCATTCCTCAGTCCTTCCAGAAGCCCTGCTGCCCTTTGCTGGACACGCTCCAGCACCTCCACGTCCTTGTAAAAGTGAGGGGCCCAGAACTGAACACAGCACTCAAGGCGTAGCCTCACAATAAGAAATAAAAATTAAACTTTTTTTCACAAAGTTGTCATCATGTTGCACATGTTGACTGAATTACAAAATAGTGAGAAACCCAAATGCCAGTACACATCTAAGTTTTCAGGCTGCTGCCATTTTACATCACAATATATGGACGACTTACACCCCTATCCCTGCAGAAATTATCCTGCCATCTTGTTATTTTGTTCTTTATCTTTTATTAATTATTTAATTAATTAATTTTGTTAATAAAAACTTCCTTTATTTAGTTCCAGAAGCCACTGAATGTCTTGAGGGAAACCTCTCCTTGCTCTTTGGTGTTCTTTGGTGTCTACTTATCAGTGAATATTGAATATCAGCTGTTGGCGAGGGAAATAAAGCCATGAAACAATTGCTTTGGGTTTTGCCTGAAATAAACTTTTCCAGTGGTTGTGCTTCCTTCTGAATACAGTTATTTTTGTTCCCCTCTGGCAATGTTTTTGTCCTCCTTTGACACAAGGAGCTTTAGAGGGTAGCTTTTGAAAATATAGCAGTTAAGATGATGGTGATGGTTGTTTGATTTGGCTGTGGTTGAAGTCAGAGCAGTGCCAGGTGCTGCTGTATAGCCCTGCCACCTGTGGAGTAGGCAGGAAAAGCTTTCTGGGGAGACTCCTACAGATATCACATTCAAGTATAAGGCTGAGAACTAAAGGTGTGGAGTACAGGATGGAGGTGGAGGCTACAGTTTGTGTGCTTTACCAGAAAGTGATATTTAGTCCTATTTTATTCCTGATTTTCCATGCATGAGTGCATTTTCCTTTCTTTCTAAAGGAACTTAAAATGAACATAGCCAGTAGCTTTACTCCTCATAGCACAGCATCTAAGATCACTCTAGGGATGCTGCACCTCACAGGAATACCGTGTTCTTACACACTCAGTTTCAATGAGAGGCTCAGCAAGGCAGAAGAGTTAATGAGTTTTAGAAACAGCACATCCAGCTGACTTTATGTTTTGTCGTCGTGATGTTTTACAGCCAGAGATCCCAAGAATAATGGTCATGTGCAGCAGCATCACAGATTTAGTTTGAATTCCTAATACCGGGTTTTGATGAACCAATTCATTTCAGGGGGCAAATGACAACACAAGGAGATCCAAACTTTATTGTAAAATATTTTGACCATATTGGTGAGGAGCCCACAGGCATTAACAACTGCAGGAGCTTTCAGAACTTCTCAGTGCCTTGGGTTTGGCAAGCTCATTACCCACAAACCTGATTATTTACTTTCATCCATTTCAAGAGAACAAGAAATGTCATAATGAAGAATCTAAAAAGACTGAAATTACAAAGTGGAGGTTGTCGTTTAGTCACAGACTCAGCATTAACCCAGTTACTTTATAGACTTCAGACTTATACAGAAACCATTTATCTCTCACCAGAGACATGATCAGCTTCATTGATTTTCTGTAGCCCAGCTGTAGTGCAGTCCAGTTTACAGTGACTTCAGTGTGTGCAGCTAATTATTTTAGTTAAAATGCTGGGGAATAAAAACTCATTTATTTCCCACAAAGCAGTGCCTGATTAAAACAAACCTCAAACATTACAGAAGGTCTGTAAGAACAAACTGGGGGGGAAATTTGTAAGAAAAATCATTTTAGGAACAGGTTGAATCCTCTAAAAAAAAATCTCTCTAGCTGCTGTATTTCTGTGAAGTGATTCAAGCACCATCCAAACAGGAGCAGTCAGACAAATCTTGCCCTTTCTGCAGTCTTGGTTTAGGTACAAGATGTAGCTGAAGTCAAACAGGATGAGACCTCTGCAGCTGCCAAGAACAAACAGCCCAACCAAAATCCAGGTACTCACTCAAACATCCCTCACATTCTCTCTATTTGGACAGAGCTTTACACCTTAGGAACAAAGGCAACCTGTGTACAGGATAAGATTCCAAGACAAGCTCTGCCAACCTGGCTTTAAGGAGATTCACAAAAAACTGATTGCAAGGGTTCAGGAGAGAAATGAAAATAATAAGAAAATTGGTAGTGGATGGAAAGTGTCCTGGGAAAAGAGAACACTGAATGGCTCAGCCATCCTGCAGGTACTCCCATTTATATCTTATAAGAAGGAAAAACAAAAACCCAAACAAACCAACAAAACTTCTCGTAATTTTATTGATGGCTATTTAGTTTAAAAATGACAGTGAGTGTCCCAGCTGGAGTCAAATATGGACATCAAAGGCCTGTGCCAAGGGAACTTGTGTCCGGAAAGCTTTGAGCTCCACCCCAAAACACCGCAGGCAAACAAGTCTCTTCTCTGATTTCACTGTTCAAGAGCAGCTTGCTTTTAAACTCTGGAAAGCCACTATATATTAGATACTTTATTGCACTGGCTTGGTTTTGTACAAGATTGTTGATCTTATTTCGGTTCATTCTCAAAGCAGCTACAAAATGTCCAGATGTTAAATCTAAAGTGAAGCAAAACAAGTCCCCATAAATCCCCTTCAAAAGAACAAATGTTGCCAGTGGTGACTGAAACCTTAATTACTTTACTACTGATTATTTTAGCATAAACATGTGTATAAGGTACAGCGTTCCCAATTCTGAAGCAGCTCTTTCATCTTCCACAATTACAAAATACAGAGGTTCCTCACTCACTCACTCTAATTCATATTAATTGAGCTAGAAGCAAACCAGTACAACAGCATATCAGCTGGACGAGGTATCACATGTGCACTGTGCTGTGTATCCATAAGGACACTGGTTTAGTGATCTGTCACCTCGATAGCTGCATCTTCTATGTGCCACACGCTGCTCTCTGTTGTTCTGGGATACATGGGCTGTTAAGGCATGAACAGATGCTTTTCCTGACCTAAGCCTAAGGTTTGTCTCTCAGTTTCTTGATGTCTAACATTGTACGTATTGTACCCACAATTAGAGTCTCATGTTGCTCCATCTCAGTGCTTTTTTCTCTCTCTCTTATCCACCAAGGTTGCAAAGGTTTATGAGCAGGAGTTTCTTTCTACAGGCTTATACTGCAGCCAGCATCCTGCTATTTCCTAGGCCTCTAACTGCTATGTTATACAAGTATTTAAGAGATGATATTTTCATATGTCTGGGCAGAGATCTAAGTATCAGTTACGTGATTCCTTACCTGTACTATGGTAACTTGCAGAGTTAAGCATGACACAACCAACCAACTCAGTCCTGCTCCTGTATGATTCACAAACTAATTCGTAAAAGGAGATGAGCATTACAGATCAGCTATCTTATAAGTACAAAGATAAAATGGCAACAAGAAGTAAGAACTTCCCACCATTTATGAGGTGGGAAATATAAATCATTGTTCAGATTCTTCTTTTGGAAAAGGAGAGAACTGCGATAAACATGAATGCTGTATGTATGGCTTAAGCAGGTGGACTTCACTGCTAATATTAAGAACATTGGATTTTGTATTCTTTTATTTCCAAAAGTAATAGAACAACTCCAAACAAATCTGAAAAGGATTAATGCAAGTTGTACTTGTTTTGATTTATGATGTAATTAATGCAGATTCCACCCTGGTTTTAAATACACAATAGATGTTTGTGGTTATAGTCAGTAACTGGAATATGCAAACCATTGAGGCTAGAGGTATAAAGAAGATAAATTTAAAGATCAGTGAAAGACATTAGAATCATTTGGGTTCTAGTATTTTTTAAAGATTTTTTTCCTGCTAAGATATAAATAGCTAATACTACTCTCATTTAAATAACTATCTTTAAGTTTCTGAATTAAACCAGTCAGGAGCACTAGATGGTTCTGGGAGCCATTGTCAGAGCTATTGTTTCAAGCCCTCTGTGGCTTATGGAAAACATCTTCCCCTCATTTGAATTCAATGTATTTTTAAAACCATCAGCACTTCCTTAAAAAGAAACCAATCTCAGCTTGTACACCTCAGTTTTCCATCTAGGAGAGGATTAAACAGCTATGGATCTAATACACCCTTGTATTTTTTGATACAGAATATCTTCTTTATAGTCAGACAATTAAAGATGTCTGAGACCAGCAGTTCCTAAACTTTCTGGATGAACAAACACTGTTGACTTCTTAATAAGTTAGGGATCACTGTCAGATGTATCTGAAAACATTGGCTTGTGAGTACTGGCAGAGGCATTGCAGACTGTCCTCTGGGAATACCTGCACGAGACAAGTAAAGCTGCAAAGTGTATGTAAGACATAGGCGTTTGACATTCAGAGTGAAGACATTTAGAGAACAGTCCGTAGTTTTGGTCAGGCTCCCTCAAAAGAGGTGGATAATCTGTGTATGTGATTTGGGACTTGACTCGTGCCTATGTGTAGTTTATATCCTATATCACAAAGAATATAGATCCTTCTGACTCCCAGAGGAGATGTGAGTGATCACCTGTATCTATTTTTATAACCAGCTCAGCAACCTCGTCTGACTGACTTTAGGTCATCAGGACTGCCTGAGCCTGGGAGTGACAATGTGTGATCGGAGAGGGAAACCACCTCCATTGTCAATCCCCAGCTGGGATTGACATAGCTTGGGGAAGGCATTCTTTTTCAGGCTGTTTTTTAAGGTACAATAGGACAATTTTGGTGTATGGCCCAGGACAGTCTGTTGTCTGGAAACCTACCTGGCCCCACAAGGCAACTTTCTGAGAGCCTGTGAGAAAGGAGAGATGACTGATTATTCATTAAGTATCAGCAACCAGCATGCCACTACCTCTCATACAAAGCCCACACATGACTAACTTGTTGCCAGATCTTGTCCCAGAGCTGCTGGCTTTGAACTCAGCTGATACAAACCACCCTGAAGAACTCTCATTACTTTACACTCCAGCAACATTGTCTGTTTGAATGGTGTGTAACAGCCAGGCAGAAAAACTGGAAGCAAAACACACACTCTGCCATTGTGTTTTATTGCAACTTCCATGATTTTCTGAACTGAAATTGTGGACTTTCCAGCAAATTGCATTAGCACTACTGCAAAGTCTTTGTGTATTGCTCTTTGTTACCTGGCCAGCAGCACAGAGGCATCTCGGTGTTGTCCAAAGTGCTTTCCCATTTCCAGTACTTTTGGCAATGCATGTTGCCTTCATACTCTTGTATCGCCTTGGTGAGGATAAAATTTAGTTATCACAAGAACTACTGCCTGGCAGGAAACCAGCCTTCTGACAGGAATAGCAAAGGCCTGTAACAATAAAAGTATCTGTGTGTGGGCTAAAATTCACCAGGATTTTGCATATCCCATCAAACAGTTCTTGCCAGTTTTCAGCTCATCACTTCATGGAAACACACTGCAGTTATCAGCAACCTATTACATTTAAGATGAAAAAACAAAAAGCAATTCTCAGTGCAAACAGACTGTGAAATGTATTTGAAAAGTAATGTAACAATGGCAAATAATATTTTAAGAGCTTTCTTCTAACAGTAACTATCACACTAACAATACAACATTGGGACGCTGGGAATACTTAAACTTGATAGTCTAGCCAAAGGACTGCAGTAAGCTTTAATAAGACTATAAAGTCATTACCTGGAGTACCATTTACCATGGTTTCACTTGTCAAGAGATGGACAGTATTTTAAAGACCCATGGCTCAGATTCTGCCAGTGTACACTGCCACACTTCATAGTCTGAACCTGAACATTAATTTTCAGAAATACTCCGGGAGTATGAAAAAAAATGTGCTAATTAGATTAAGTGCAGTGTTGGACATTTCACTTTAAAATAGTAAGCCTTACCTTAAACACACTGAAAATCTAGCAACTGCTGTAGTGCTGTTTATCTCCCCTTCTTTCTGTAGCTCATTTGGTGACATCCTCTATTCAACAAAATTGTGGGAATAAAGCCCCAAAAGCATTTAAACCCAGGAAAGGCCCCAAACCAATCACCTCAAAGAGATTTTAAAATAAATTGCTTAATAATCTTTCACGTTTCTCCTTCCAGAACAGGCATGATGGAAGAAGGTGCAACACTGGGCAACATTCTGCATGTGAGAGCAAGGACCCCAAGGACTAAAATCAGCAAATGGCAAGTGAGGGATTTTTACTGCAGGGGAGGAGAGAATTAGGGAGAGTTCACTACGGGAGTCAGGCAGGAGATTAGTCTTCATTTGGTTTAGCTTCAAGTCAAATGTGCTTCTATCATCACGGGGAGAGATGAATGCAGTTGTGATTGTGGGTTTGGGAGACAGAGGAAGAGGGAGAAGATTGGCAGCAAGACTGCCCTTGGCCACAAGCGCTGGTTTTGCTTTACAAAAGCAGAGATGAATACTGAGCTATGCAGGCTCAGCCCTATGCAGAGCAGCCTGGAGAAGACAAGCCTCAAACCCAGGACAGGACAAAGGACACAGAAAGCTGTTTCAACCTGTCACCCCTGAACTGGATGCTTCTGCTTAAAATATCCCAAACAATTCCTCAGTCTCTCCCCTTCCTCCACTTACCCAGCTCCAGACTCGACTGTAATACAGATGTAATAAAAAGAAATGAACAAACCAACAAAAAGTTGGAATTGGTGCAATTAATTTTACTTTCTTGCATCCATTTTTGTTTCTCTCAAATTGCCTCTACCCAGTCACTTTTCCATTTTGAACACCCCATCCCCCCCCCAATACAGCTTCTAGTTATAGGGTAATTTTGTCCTATAGCTTCTTATAACTTGATTTTTTTTTTAAGCTAGCTATTGTTTAATTACTACTTTGAAGTCAATTTAGCAGAAGAAAAATCCCTAGTTTAAGGTGGCTTTTTGCATCCCCACCAAGCTATTCAGCAGGGTATTCATCCAGGATACAAAACTGGGCTGAAGCTTTAGGAGTTGAATGGATCACTCCAGTAGAGATTTAATTTCCATGAAATTCCTCCATGAAAATCCACTCACTCCTCTTAGATCTGACAGACAGGCAAAGACCAGCCACTACCTTTGAACTGAGTAATTTTTAAATCCATCCCACCCCTCTTTGCCCCCCATGTAAATATGAATTGCTGAGGCTCAGAGCGCGCTGGTAGACTTTAAACCACTCACAGAGTGCGGGCAGGAGGGAAAGCAAAGACAAGCACATGACTCCGTGGTGACTAAACTTAGGGTGGTTCGATGGGTGAGCACCAAATCGCTCTGCTGCCGGGTCTGTCCCGCTGCGGCTGAACACAGAGCTATTCCCGCAGGGGCAGCGGCTGCGGCAGCGGAGCCGCCGGCTCCCCCCGCGCCTGCCGGGCCACTGTTCGCGGAAACCTGCGGGCATCCGCTGCCTCGGGCAGAGCCGGTCCCGGCGGCCCCAGTTCCCTGGCCCTGTGTGACAGCGCCTGATGCGCCATTTCATTGCCGGAGTGCCTGCGCTTATAACTCAAACTCTCTCGCAGGCGCGGCGAGCCCCGCCGGGGGCGCGTTGGCTCCCGAGTGTAATACGGGAGAAGCCGCCGCTGCCTCCGGGAGCTTGTTGTGAGACCCGAGTGCCGCCGGCAGCACGGTCCCGGTCCTGTGCGACCCCTTCCCTGTTCCCTCCGCAGCGGGAATCACCCCCATCCCCGGCCGCGTGTGGTGCGGAGCCCCGGCCCCGCCCGATGCCCGCGCCCGGGGGCACCCCCTCGGACCCGGGAGGTTTCTGCACGGACAGCACGAAGCCGAGCCGGCGGCGTGGATGTGGATTCAGCACCTCTCACCCCGCCTCCTTCCGCCCCCTGCAACTCCTGGACTTCCTTCACTCGCGTGTTTTGGAAAACGCTCACCCGAAGTAACCAAGTGCGTCACTTAATGGTTGGGACAAAACATGGACTATTTATAAAACTTTAATAGAACAGGCAGGCAAGATTTTTCTAAATTTATTCACTTAACTTTTCTTCATTTAACAGCTGCCAGCTCGCTCCTTATTTTCCCGAGTGGTGCTGCATTCCCACCTCTCTGTGCAAACCCTATTCCCGAGTCTTGGCTGCTGTTTTAACTATGCTCGGACGCACATTTCGCTGTTCAAATTTCAGTCCATAGCTAAGCGCTGCTTTTCTTGCTTGAAGCAACTCTTCAGTTCATCTCCTGAAGTTTGCTGATTTTTCCTTAAGCCTTGTTTTAAACCCTCAGTTTCGAGATCTTTCCTGAGTCTTGCCCGTTTACTCTGTAAGCGGGGGGCGGGGAGGGGGGTGTCCGCAGTGAACCCCATTTTCCCTTTTCCCATTCCTGCTCCCCCTTCCCGGAGTTCCACTCGCGGCTGTGAGTGAGCTCCGGCGGCTCCCGGGCATTTCTCTCCGCAAAGCTGCGGATGCCTTTGCATTCCAGGCACAATGACCCTCTGTTCCCTGGAAGCTTTTTTCAGCTCCAACATCTAAATCACCAGCCCCACAGCAGGCAGGGTCCCCTGCTCTCTCCTCCTTTGAAATGCTTGTCTTTGCACCTCCTAACTCAGATTCATATGCTCCAACAAGGAATTTGGGAACCCCTTCTTTTCCTTTTGAACTATTTTTCCTCTAGAATTTTTGTAATTGTCGCATTGTAGAGGGGTTTTTGTTTGTTTGCTTGTTTGTTTTCACTCTTTTTTCTCTCCCTTAAGGCAGTTTTTCAAACATCAGTGATTCAGATTGATTAGCTTGACTAAAGAAGTCCTGAGCACTGAAGTTAGGAGAAGATATCTCCTCCCAGTGTTTTCTCTCAATTCCTAAAGTTGATTTGCTATCGCAGGGCAAAATAAAGTTTGAACAATATAATTTCACTTTGATGTGAATGCTGACCGGTTTTATTCTGAGAGGTTTAAAACTTTTAATACTTTTCCTTCGCAGTCTTGACATCAGGAAACTCACAACGGTGGTTTCATTCAGTGTGAGTAGGGGTCTTACAATATGCCAACTAAACACACAGGAGCTCAGCTGTGTTTTAGCTATTGGTGTGATATTAAAGCTGTTGGCATGATATTAGTTTGTTGGAGAAAATAAACACTTTTAAAAACCAAATAAATATTACAGTTCATGCATTAAGCAAAACTTATTTTTAAAATAGAGTCAATTTTATAGGACCTATGTTTGAAATGTTTACATTTATGGATTACAAACTGTATTTGTTGTAAACTCACTTAATTTAATCGCATCACCACTCAAACTCCTCAGAGGTTCTTACTTTGTTTTAACATTTGCATTGGGATCTGGATGTATGAAACATGGCTGCGGTTTAGGCGCTAAGTGTTATTTAAGAACTGTGGAGGTGTCAAACCTCATTACACCAAATTACTAGAAAGCTCTGCAGAGTATAGACAGGCAATATAGGCTGCCTCTGGTAACCCTGACAATTGCCCTTTAATCCTGACCTACAAGATTCCTGATATTCCAGCCATAGTCCATTCTTTGCATACAAACTGAGCAGAGACACTTTTATACAGAAACACATTCCTCTAGGAACTTCAAGGGTATCTCCAAATCCCTGTGAATTGTAACTAAATTAGGACATGAATCAAAACTTTCAGGAGTGAAAAATTTGGAACACATTGTTATCCTGTTTACTCAGAGTTATCTATTTGAGTGTGTTTTATTGCACCATAGTTGCTGAACTGAGGAAACTAAACACAGCTGTTAAAAACAGGAAAGTAACAAATTTTATCTGGATTTACATCAAAATCCCATAAGAACAACTATAATAGGTGAAATATATTGCAGAAGGATTATGGTAAATATTTGTTTGTTCTCAGAATTGGATCATCTAAAATCAAAAATTTTATAAGAATTATAAGCTATATAAATGAGACACAAACAAGATTTTTAGCACAGACTTTATATTTGTGGATGAGAAAAGTATTAACTAAATAACAGCATTAACATTTCACTTAAGCAAAATTAAATAATTGGGCAGCAATGAGTTCAGAGATGCTTTATTAGGTGTTGCGGTACTCCTATGTGGTATGAGTAAATTGAAATACAAACACTGCAGAAAGGATATCTTCTACTTCAGTTTCCATTTAAACTTCTCACTGACATTAGAGGAGGATCAGTGTAAATTGGAGGCAGTATGAAGTCCTGAATTTCTGTCTCAGTTGACTGAGGATTAATAATCATAGAATCTGTCTTCCTCCTCTGTGGGATTTTGATCCTCCTGATCCAGCAGTGATCAGACAGTAGCACAGTTGTTTCAGCCCAGATTCAAACAAGCAGGTACCTCTGTCTCAGAGGTCAGCACCATGCTGGGCTCAGAGACTAAATTAATCTGGAGAGGAGTCTGAAGTCACACAGGCAAGTATCTTATTGATCATAGGAGAATGGAAACTTCCCCTGAAGTCATCCTACAACACAAGTGATGTGCACTAAGAGTGCAAATGACAGAAATCTGCAGCTTATTCTGCAGTGAGCAGCCTTTCAGGGCTTCTGTAGGGCAGTTTGCCAGAGTGGTGCTTCTATGGAACAGGTTAGGAACAAACCCACAGCTAGATAAAGAAAAAAGGGAAAAGGAAGAAAAGAAGCAAGACAGGATGAAAAAGAAAAGACAGGAAGAGAGGGAGGGAGGGA
>VZRV01009347.1:892409-909028 GCA_013398115.1 Falcunculus frontatus
AAGGAAGGAAGGAAGGAAGGAAGGAAGGAAGGAAGGAAGGAAGGAAGGAAGGAAGGAAGGAAGGAAGGAAGGAAGGAAGGAAGGAAGGAAAGAAGGGGGGGGGAGGGAAAAGAGAATGTAAATACTATAATTTATCCACTATAGTGCTAACTTTGACTCATTCCAACTGCTTATCCCAAAACTCAGCTCCAGACTTTGGAAACAGATTCTGACCACATTACCAATGAACACAATTAGCCATGACACATTTGCTTCATAATAAAAGTAGGCTGAGTTCCAATGCAGCGAATGAACAAAATAATACCAAACAACAAATACACATTTAGTCAGACACTGAAAGTTTGAATTTTCAAACGCCCCAAGGACACTGTAAGCAAAAGAAGCACTTCTAATTTCCTCCCACCATCCTCAGCTGAACTCTTCTGCATCCGTGTTCAGACTCCAGCCATTGCTTCAGGCTACAATCAGCCAGTTCAGCTCAATGAAGAGAGACTGAAGGAGAGCCCCCTTGGTAACTCTGTCCTGCTTCAGCACCAACCTGGGCACTCAGGGAACTGCCCCAAGCACCCACCCAGCTCTGCCAAGCTGGTTTGTCACAGAAACCTCAGCAGAACAGTAACTCTGGATCTCAAAACTTTGGATACCCATCACATAAATCGATTTTGTGCATCTATGTGAGACAGTGTACAATGTGAGCTACAAAAATAATTTGTGCCGATATAATTGCCTGATAAATCAATTAAAAATTATATAGTAACAGAAGGAGTTACCAAAACACTATTCCCAGAGAGATACAGGTACTCTGTGCAGCTTACTTCTCTTCGACTACAGAGGTAAATTATACAAGTTCAAAGCAACTGACATGAGTTATAACTGCTTTTGGAACTTCCCACATTCAAGCAGCAGTTCTCCAGCCACATGCTGATGAAAAGCTCTGGAAACGCAACAATTTTGGTTCACATTCTTAGTCTGTGGGTTTGGCAGCTTGTCCTCTCAGTGGTGCCCTAAAAATTGGCTTTCTTACTATACGGATTTGACCTCTGAGCTAAACTGATAGCCAAGGGGCACAGGAGAGGAGGGAAGGAGAAATTCATCAAATTTCCTGCTGCAGCCGGATCTCGGAGGAAGTTGTTGCTTCCTGCAGCTTGTGTAGGGGAGCCCTACAAGCCAGATGGAGATTTGCTTCAAGAAATATCTATTTAGGTAAGTCAAAAGCTGGGCAGGACCAGTCGAAGAGAAGTGCCAAAAAAGGTTGGAAAGAACGCCACCAGTTGTAGAATCACAGAATGATCTGGGCTGCAAGGGACCTTAATGATCAACTAGTTCCAACCCCCCTGCCATGGAAATGGACAGTCCTGCCAAGAAAGATCAGAAGACACCAGATCTTACGTAGCAGCATTTACCTCTATGCTCTGAGGACAGATAATCTCATCATTATGCTATAGGACTGTGGTGCATCCACAGTCAAGCCCTGTATTTGTGGAGTGACAAGCACATTTTGGAAGGGAATGGAGAGATATTGCTGTCTCCAGCTTGTTACCTCAGTCCTCTGCCAAAGATTGCTGACCCCATAGATCTAAGGACAGAGTGACTGGTATTGCACACTCTCTACCTTCTTTTTTTTTTTTTTTTAATGCAAGTGGGTTGGAGAAGCAGTTTCGGTTTGGAAAGTATCCCTCACCTGACCCTCTTACATCTGACTTGTGAAGAGCTGCATTGCTCTGTAGGTTCCCAGGTTTTCCTGGAGGTTCAGCACTGTATATTAAGAAGAATTTTCTTTGCCTCCTTTTAATAAAGATTTTTCCTCTTGTGGGCAGGTCCGTGTTCCTTGAGAGCAGCGGAAGGGTTTGGAGATGTCTCTACCTGACAGCTGTGATTTCAGTGGGTTGTACCGATTGTCTGACACAGAAGTCCAAGGAAGTGTTGGAAAAAACTCAGTCCTGCACTCCATCCTCCTGCAGAACTGCCAAGCATGAACCTCTAACAGGGTTAATGGAGGTGGGGGAGCCTACTGTTGCTCTTTCACAGCTGAAAGGGCACAGGAGAGCAATTACATCTCTTCAGACTCCCTTAAAGGTATTTTACTTTTCATCAGAACAACAAACAAAATATGTTCCTGAGGCTTGTAATAAATTATGATAATTTTTGTAGTATGTAACTTTAAATAGAAAATGATAAAAATAATATTTAAAACGTAATTGATTTGAATTGTATTTTATATGTGACTTTCTTGTACATGGTGCAGGTTCATGTATATATTATGTCATGGAAATGTGTGACATATATTATTATGTGCTTCAGCCCAACATTTACTTAGCCAAGGATGTAATTAACACCTTGATAGAATGAAGCACATCCAATTTGTATAAGTAGTGAGTGTTTGGTCTATATTGACAAGAACTCAATATATAAACATTTATTGGAATAAGCCTTCCCACTCAGTTCTTTCAGCTTCTGCCCTTCTCTTAAATGGAAGCACTGAACAAAACAGAAACAAACCATTCTTAGCCCCAGAATCTATATTTTTGTCTGATATTAATTTCTTTTTGTTTTATGAAATTCTGTTTTAAATTACCCTTCAGGCTGCTGGAGATACCAGGCTGAGATGAGCACATGGAAATGGCAAGCTGAGTTTAGGAAAATTGGGTGATCAAACAAGACAGGAGAGTTTGGAGCAGCCAGGAACTGCTGCTTCATTAGAAGTTAAACCTTCACTCACTGTATGTCAGAACCACCAACTGCAAAGGAAATCATCTTACGGCATAAATGAGTGTAATCTATACAGTCAACCAGACAAAACACATGCAGTATTAAATAGCAGTCATTCAAGGCTGCTAATCTGGTAGTGACTCTCCAGTCTGGATTAGATATAGCCAATATCTGAGGATTCCAGAAGCTGATAGATAAACTAGTTTAATTTAATTCTGGTAAGTTAGAAATACCTTCCATTTCCAAAGTAACAAAATATCTGAACAACACAAACGAGAATGTGTTCTGGATGTGGATACTTGGTCTTTTCTTCCAATTTCCAGGTGCACTCCATCTGCTCTTAGGAAAATCAGCATTGTACCTTGAGACTACAGGGTTGAATTTTTGGAAAGAGGAGTCAATTCCATTGACTACAGGGGATCCAGAAAACAGCTGTAAATAGATTCTCTTATCTTGTTTTTCAGGAAAGATTTGGGAGGCTTTGGTATACATTTCAGTACAAAACCCATTAATTTACAAACTGCAGTGTTTATGTTGGGAAATGCATCCTGCTCTTCTGTAAGCAAAACATCCTTATCTTGATGGATTCTTTTCCAAAAAAAAAAAGAAAAAGAAAGAAGTGAATGGATCACAGAAGCCTCTGCCTGCCTCATGGGAATTTGGCTGAAAAGGGAAGATGAGGACATGTGGCAATCCACTGACAGGTGTCATGAAGCTTTTCGGAATTAAATGTTTCATGTTTTGCACACATCTTTTTTTTTTTAATTTATCAGGAAATTAAACAGAGCAACACTTGCTCGGAGGTAACACACTTTCCATGGAACACTTTCCCTTGAGAAATAACTAATTTTCCATCTTTAAAGGATGGGATCTGCCTGACTCCTGAAGCACAGAGGAGCCTGTCACGGCACTGCAGGCTCCAACACTTGGTGTCAATAAATAAATCAGGAGTCTTATCTCAGCCCCCAGTGTTAGGGAATGACTCTCCTCTCTCCCAGCCTGTCTCCCTCCAGGATCCAGCCTCGTGTTTGATCACTTCCCCATCCCTTGCAGCTCCGCTCCAGCTCTTACCCAGCTTCTGCCATTCTCTCCACCCTTCTTCTACTTCTCTTGCTGGGACCTTGGGAACTGCTTCAGAGGATATGGATGTGCACGAAGGAGGGGGAGTGATCACCAGAGTCCTTCTCCTTCAGAGCTGACTTTACCCAGGGCACGATGCTTTGAGCCCCAAATTCCAACAATTAAATGCTGGACTGCGCCTCCCCTTAAAGAGCCACCTTGTATCAGAAACATAAAAGCTGAAACAGGGATGGGGGTGTGATGTGAGAATGTTAAAGAGATGGACTATTGCAAATAACATTTATTTAGTATCCTTAATCTTATTTTAAGGATGAAATACACATATTCAAGAAATGTGCTTATTCCTTTCTTGACAAATTTCAAAGGTGGGCTGTTAAATTTCCTGTCTGAAATTTAGTTTTCAGTAGACTTTTTAAAAGGGTAAGGGGTCCTTAAGAACCATGATTTAACTGGAAGAGATAATAAGATAACATTTAGATAATAAATTAATTAGTTAGTGTTTGTCAATAAAGCTACAAATACATAGTGAAGTCCTTTTAAAAAGACAGTACAAAATGAATTAACCAATTTAATTACAGCTAGATATTAAAATAATGTTGAATTTTTGCTGCTTGGCAATCATTATTTGAATGCTTAGAAACACTCCAGGATTAATTATGTGACTTCATGAATAGATATTTATTAAAGTTTGGATATTGAACTGTGTGTTTAATTTAACCTTTTCTCTTGAACTGCAATCTTAACTGTAATTTAACAAATCCTGCAGCTTGAGTTCTGCTACATGAAATACCCTCCATGCCTTGACCAAATTTAAGGTCCTTTAGCTGCCTTTTTATACAGAATTTTAGGCTAGGAGGAACAAAAGGATGCACTTTTCACGACCCTGGAACCCTGTGACCACTGGGAAATCAAAAGGGTGGTGACACGAAGGAAAACTATTGTCCACAAAAATAAGCTCTTCAAGGGGCACCAGGAATGCACAATAAAATCCCAGTTTCCTTTGTGTAGCTGTTTATGCCTATGGCTTGCATCATCCAGAGCTCAAAAAAAGATCTAAACTAAAAAGGACTTCAGGTTTCTAAGAAAAATATATATTCTTAAAAAAAACCCCCAAGACACCAAAAACTGTGTGAAAAAGAATATTTTAAGAATTCATAATTTCTTTTCAAATAAAATATGTAACTCTGGGGTAATGGAAATCCTCCTGTCCTCTCTGTGGGAATTAGAGAGGTAGATTTAAAAAGTGATTTCGGCAAGTAGGAGCAGATGGGAAAATAACTTGATTCATCAGAACTGGAGGATTTAGTGAATTTGTTGCCTTCTTTCATTACTAGAATGTAGCAGCATGTAAGAGCTTAATTAGAGAATGAGCTCTACTTTGACCTGAAAACATTTCAAGTAAAAAGGCAAAAGTGAAAAAAAAAAAGGACTGATCTTAAATTCTTAATTAAGCAAAGCTGCAATTTAACCTAGTAGCCTTTTTTCCCCAGAAGACTGGAAAATATGGAAAACTAGCAAATAAAAAATTTTGATAAATAAAATTATGCGTGAGCCTCATGCTACACTCTCTGAAAATAATTTATTGTGTCATATTTTGTTAGAAAAATTTTTTAAAAGTTATTGTTGTTTAAGTCTTATTCAAAGACTTTTTCTAATTCAATTTGAAATCAGTGAAGAGAAAAAATTCCATTGACTTTAATAAGCTTTGTCAGGGAACTGCCTGGTAATTTATGCAGAACATTATAATGAAATTTTCTTCTCATAAAATTGTTCAATAAAAATGTGTAAAATATGCAGTTACCACACTTTTGTTTGTGTTTATATGTTACTTGGGTATTTGCAAAGCAAAGTGAAAGAGCTGTGTGAGTGGAGCAAGTTTAGGCAATGAAAACGGTCAGATACTACTTGTAAGCAAAACTAAAATCAACAGATTTTTCTCGTTTCTCCTTAGAGACTTTCCAAAAAAGTAAGGAACAGCAGACTGGGAGAAAAAACCCAAACAAACAAAGCCACAGTTCAAAAAGCTGTAACTTTAACAGTTTGCTTTTGTATCAGGAAAGTGAAGGTAAGTTTTTGTTAAAGAAAGATTGTTTTAAAATTGTATAATTTAACAGTTAAACCGATTGTGAGAATTTATTCATAGAGAATGATGCTAAAAGTAGACACATTTTATTTTGCAACTGTTGTCCATCTCTAAAGAAATATGTAAAAATAATCATTTTTTAAAAAGACAAACTGTTCTGAAGGCAGTAAATTTTATGTTGCTAATGCACGTGATCTTTTTAACAATCCTTTTTGGTTGTGGGTTTTCTAGGGAGAGCAGAGGATACGATCCTGCTGGAACTGGTTGTGCACAAGCTGGGAGAAGCAGCAGGACAAAGCCGCCGCCCCCAGAAACCCTCGCCGAGAGCCCAAACCCAGCAGTGACCTCTGGAGCCCTGGGGCATCTCAGCCGCCTGCACACAAACTGTACTCATTCCTAGCTGGGCTTGCAAGCAGTTTGTGAAGCGAGTTACTAGATTTCCTACACAACAAAAAATAAATTTACCTGGAATTCTGTGTAATCTTGTAACAGAAAGTAAAGAATTTAAACGCTCTTAAAAGGTTGATGAGTTTTTTCACATTTAATCAAAACTCGCTGTTACGGAGGTTGAAAGGAGATTGCAAACAGGCAAATCTCAAGGGGGAAATATCTCGTTAGAATTCATATTATTCTCACTCAATCTTCAGTCTTCATAAAGTTTTGTGCTTTCTGGTTAGTAAAAAGAAGAACTATTTCCCTTCTGGGCAAGCAAAGCGCTGTCACGAACCGCAGTGATGCCACAAGCTATGGCAGTCATCGGCATTTTTTAATACAACACTCCTCAGGAGGAATTTAAGAGAAGAGGATCTGTCTAAATGAGTAATGTAGAAAGGAAAAGTCAAGCTAAATCAAAATGAACAAAACAGAAAGGCATATTTTCTTAATATTTTACACTACACTCTGTGTAAGGTACAATATCTCTGATGCACTGAATGTTTAAATAATAGAGGTTTGTGTGGAAAATCCTGCTGCAGAATGGGCATTTCAGTTTTACATGTAAATAAAAAAATATATATACTGATTGTACTCTTGTATTTTGCCTTCAAACCTTTTATGTTCTTAACAAATTGCACAGAGATTTTTAAAGCAGAACAGCGAAAATCTAGCACAGAGGTACATGGCAGAAAATATACTTTAGATCACTAAACAGATATATTTTTTTCTGCCTTTTAATACAAAATTCTGGGTCCATTATAACAAAAGGATGCACTTTGCATGACCTTGAGAGCCTGTGACCATTGGGAAATCAAAAGGGTGGTGACACTAAGGAAAACTATTGTCCAGAAAAATAAGCCTCTCCAAGGGGCACCAGGAATCCACAATAAAATCCCTGTTTCCAAGAAAATTCAGGCATTTCCATCAAAAAAGACTGGTAAGACAAATAGAATGTCCTCATAAGCCACAGATTCTTAATAATACAAAATGTCTAAGTCCATGGTAAACAAAGCCCCACGGAAAACTAACATCTCCTAACTCAGGCTTCTCAAGACCTGGGTCATGACCCAGTGCCTTGTCACAAGGTACCTCAAAAGCATTTCTAAGCTGAAATTGCAGGGAATTTGTTTTGCATAACATATATTTCAGTTAGAGTTTCACTCCTTGCAGAGCTCATAAAGCTCCTACAACTGTTTCCTTGCTGATAGATGTGATTTCAGGGTTAATAATGATTGCTGCTGTTATCTTTTAAGGATTTCAGTTTCCATGTGAACACACACTGATCTGAAAGAAACCCCAGCATGCTGATTGCTTTCTTGCTTTCTGCCCTTAAATTTTGTGCATTTTTGGTTTTTTATCCCCAAGTTTATTAATAAATCTATTTGGAGACTGAAAAATCAATAGTAAATGAATTTTGCTTTACATTTTGTATTTTGCTGTATAATTTGGTATTAAGATTCTTAATATTTCGATTACTTTATTTTTTTTCTTGATTCTTTTCAGTTTGTTTTAAAGATTTCATGGGAAAATAAAATATCTGTGATAGATTAAAATCTCAGAATGTACTATTTTGTGACAAATGAGTGGGGCTATGGTGACAAAGTCATTTGCAGAACATCTGGGTTTAGGTTGAGTCCTGCCTGTAGCACTAAACTCACCTTATTTTACCCTAATCCTGAAGGAGGCAGAAGCCAACAAATCTTTCATCATTTTTTGCTGTTCAAAGGCATTTTTGCTATCTAATGCCAAGGTTTTGCTAGTCAGCACTAGCAAGAATTAATTGAACAAGGAAAGTTATACATATCAATATTTTTAGTTGATTTATGCTTTTGAAAGTCTCATTCTGCAAATACTTAGATACATGAGTAAATTTGCTCACATAAATAAAATTACTTGTATGCTTAGGTGTTTGCAGAATTGACTTATAATTTCAATAAAAATCTAAAAAAACCATGTCTGATTTTTCTCTAAGAGTTAATAAAAGGGCATATATAATGGGATGATGTGAGAACTAGATGATTTATTTATTAACTCGGTTTAATACAAATCCTTAAGAATTACTGCCTCCAAGAATTTCTACACTTTGGCTTTAATTTTAACTTTTTATTCCTGAAAGAACTTGTGGGGAGCATTATTAAAGGTAGAATATAATGAGTTGCAAAGGCTGAATCACAATAATCTGTGTGTTTTCACTAATTTTTGCAAAGCTGACAACTCTGTGATGTAAACTGCAAATCTGCCTTAGCTTTTGCATATGGCTCATGTTTAACCAGGAAATCATTTCATGTAAGGAGCTGCACAGTAAACAGATCTTAAACACTGACAGGACCTGGTGTCTTGAGATGCGTGATTTACACGGAAAAACACCTTTTGTCCACATCAGTTTCATGTTCTTTGTGGGTTAATTAAATTACAGCACAGAAGTGTTGCTTTGTAATAGGCTACAGAGCAGGAGCAAATTTATGCAAACAGGAAGAAGGATGTCTTTCCCGAACTCACAACCCTGATTTCTAGGAAAACACTATGCCAGGACGGATGATTTTTCGCACATCAGATGAGGCAGGAGTTGGAGTCACCTGGCTGGAGGGCGGCGGGAGGCGGCAGTGGCAGGACGGGCGGAAGGCTCTGTGTCCGCCCGCGGATGGCCGGGGCTGCGAGCCAATCTCATTAGCTGTGCAGAGGAGCTTTTCCTGCGGTGCCGGATCCTGGACTCCCATCGGATCCTGGACTCCATCACATCCTGGACTCCATCGCATCCCGGGCTGCCACTGCCACCGCACAGATGCTGCTGCGCGTCCCCACCTCCAGCCTCTTCCCCGGCGCCTCTGGTTTCACCCCAGATGTCCCTCTCCCTCCCTGTTATTAAAATGAGTGGATATTATTCCGTCTTTGGAATACTTTTTTTCCCTAGTGTTGTACTTCAGCCTGTTTGCAGCCTGGGGGCAGAGCCACACCGGCTGGTGCCGGCAGCCGGAAAAAGCCGCTTCCCGGAGGGTTTCGCAGCTGGGACAGGTTCTGGAGGGGGAATAACACCCCCTTCCCTCTGTTAGACATTTAGTTACCTCACTCTGAGGCAGAAAGGAGCTTCCCTCTTAAAAGGATTTTTTTTTTTTTAAAACCCCATCTTTGCATGTTTCTATGGGAACTCCAGCCTGCATCCATCCTCAGCCTTAATTTCCCGTCTGGGCTGGATCTGTGGACTTTATTACTCCAAGCAAGCCCATTTTCCCACTATGCTGAGATCAATTACACATTCTTCCTCGTGGTAAGGTTTGTTTACCTCCTGTCATGCTGTTCTTTTCCAACAGAACATTCTGAGCTCGGGATAACAGGATCATCCTTTTAGTATGCACATCCCAAAATGTGTTAAACTATTGTTAATATATTTTATCTTCTTAGCAGGGATCTGGAGCACACACGACACATGCACTGGAAAAAAGCATTGCCTTGAGATGAGAGGTGAGATCCTGTGTTATGCCTGTAGCCATAGAACTGGGGACATGTAGCAGGTTTAAGATGGTTTTATGCCCTTCTAATCCTGAGCTGCTCTGCAGGCTGGAGTAGACATCCTTGTGCTTAGTCAGCCTGAATCTCAATGTGTTTTAACTCACCTGTGAACTCACCTGCTCCCTGAATTTACAAAATGCTCCTGTGAGAGGCAACAACCTCTGAAATGCACCGGCCAGTGCCCAGCTCCTGCACAAGTGTTTGGAAGGGAAATCACTGAAGGAGAACTTTGACAAGGTGCATAATGAAATACCTCCCCCAAATGGATGTAAAAACTACTTCACACTGTCCTGCTCCAAGGAGCTCATCCTAACTGGCAGGATTTTGAATTTAATGAACACATACACAGATTTCTGTCTAGGACATTTGCTTCAATCAGTGCTCTTGAAGCACAATCTGATGTTACGCAGAGAAAAGGGCCCGAGGGATGCCCTGGGTGCTGGGTGAAGGACGAGCATCCTGCCATTTGCAGGTGGTTTATAGAGCCTGCCCTGCACCTGCACAAGTTTTCTTCATTTAACGGGCAACCTGAGAGCTTCTGTCTGTAACTTGCTCATGTTTCTGCTAAAAAAAAAAGAGAGGAATCCTTGCATTTCCTATTGCATGCAACTGTTGGAATTCGAGAGTGGAAAAAGTACCAGCTGGTTTTTTGCTGTGCATGATGATCAGGTGTGTGTGTAGACTCCTGGATTTCTTACATGTACAATATGCAAACCTCTGCCTCTTCTCAGAGGCTGCCTGACAGAAACAGCTCTCAAAAGCTAATATCTGCTTGACTCCCTTGAGTGCACACAATCTGATCAACAGGGGAAAGGTACATGTCTTCCCTGAGATCAACATACAAACCACAGGACACAATGAAAACATGAAGACAAGGTTTGGTCCCTGGGTCTTCTCATAAGGTCCTTACATCAAATACTGATAATATATGTGGATTTCAGAGAAAAATGCAGGCAATGCTGTATATCATCCTGCAGTAACACTTAATGAGCTCAACAAAATATGAATTTTATGTGAGTAATTTATTGACTAATTTCTAAAATGCCACGTGGTGTAAGGGAAGTATATTTTGGAAGGAGATGTCTCATCTAGAAATGACTTGAGCATATTTTTAAGTTATGCACAGAAAAAAAGGTTAAACCAGTCCTGCTTAGTTCCCCTGCCCTGAAGGAGGAGTTCAGAGTGTGTACAGAGGTGTGTGCAAGGCCAGGGCCAATTCTTCCTGCCCTGAACCTATGGATGGGCTGAAGCATCAGCAGGAGCACTCATGTCCAAATTACCCACCATGTGTATAAAACGTGTGGGATCAGATTCATGGTGCAGCCTGCCTTTGTAGTTTGTTTTGATGGAAAGATCACCACTCCTCAAGACACAGCTTTAGTGATTTGCAAACTTACACATTCCTCGTTTAAGCTATTTACACAGTTTTAAGGGCTTAAGCACGTATTTGGATTATGTGGCTCATCCAAATATAAAGATTTACACAAAATCTAGAGAGTTCACAATATATTCTGATTGCTAGCTGTGGAGAAATAAAATCTATTAAGCAATTTTACAAAAGGGGAAGTTGTGCACCGTTACAAAATAGAAACTGTACTTCAGAATTAATATACAGGGGCATATGCATGAAGCAAAATGCTATATTATATATACAAATTAGAAAACTCATCAAAATACCAGTAATATTTGGCAAAATTGGAAACCTGTGCATGAGAGGAATTCGCCCATCTGGAGTGAAATGAAGCAGAGAAGTTGTTACACAACAAAAACCTTCTGATGAGAAAGGCAAATCTCAAACCATAGAGTTTAATGCAGTGGTGTGGGCAGATATAATCCATGATCTGTCGAAACGGCAGGAGGATGTGTGGGGTGTCTGAAAAGGTGTTTAACAAGATAGACTATCCAGAGAATCTGAAACAGAAAATAGATGGCCAGCATTCAAAACCCTGCCTTCCAAGAATTGATTTTGACATGAAAAAAATATAAACCCTGTTCCTCAGCAAGTTCATGTGGGAAACATTTCTAATTTCAGCATTACACATAGCCCTATCCTGTACCACAAAAAGGCTCCTTCAGTCATGCGAGTAGCTGCCTTTCAATTTGGCAATGTATATCCGGTTTTCAGGATTTAACCCACCTGAAATGGGAAAGAAATAGATGAAAAACGCAGTCCACTGAAAGGATGAGTGCATTTAACTTCCCATGATGTTAATGAAGGTGGAGGCAACTCACAGAATCAAACCCTATAGAAATTGCATAAAAGAGCTTTACAGAAATGTCATTTCAGCCTACTACAAAGTAATATAGACACATAATAAATGCAAAGGATTAGAAAGCTAAAGGCAGACTTTAATATACTTAGCTACCAAACTGGGAAGATAAATGAGGAAGAGTTCATTCTATACATTTAAATTTCGTTATAATAAACATGTTTATAATAAATTGTCAAAGAGCTCCTAAAAGGACAGGTTTGAGACATTAGTATGCAGCAGTCCTTTACAGCAAGTCAGAGATACAGCAAATGTTACATTATTTATTACAGCAATCAATAAAGTAAAAAAAAGAGAAAAATTAGACATGAATTCTATGCCATTACTTTACCCTTGTTTCTTATTTTATATGTAGATTGGTCTTATTTAGGAGAGGGCTTAGTGTTTTTATAAGCATATTTCACTTAGCTAAAATGCAAGGTAACATAGCTTATTCATATCCCATTTTCTCCTACTAAATAGTTTTACAAACGAAGCAAATAGAAATTAAAAGGTGAATGCCAGTTTCAAATGTTTTACTAATACAACGACAAAAGTGTGAAATCTTTCATAATAAAACCTCTATTATCAGTCATTTTTCATGACAAGTGCAAGCACATAGCAACAACTCAGAAAACTAATATTGAGTTAAATTTTTCATTGGCACTGAGGAAAATCTCAAAGTATCTCTTTTCATTCTGTCCTCACATAAAGGAAATTTTCATTCTACATCTCTTTCAGCTGAATGCTTTATAATAAAGGCAGTTCAGCAGCACATGACAGGTAATCCACAGTTACACAAAATTCCAAAGTGTACAGGGGACAAATGAAGACAGACCTTTAAGGAACTCCACTGGTGCAAAGATTTACCAGAGCTGTGACTGTGTGAGAATTCACAGAAAGAGTTTGCAGCCTCCCTCTTATCAGGGGAATAACTCTGTAGCTAACGATTAAAGTGTTTTCTCTTAAATATTCCTTTGGGTTTTTTGTTTCTTTATAAGATGACCTGATATCTCCAAACATTTTCTTCCAGAAGTATAAAAAGTATGATTTCTGAAAGACTTCAGACCTGGCTATAAAATAGGGTTTTGGACACCGGTTTCATGCTGGTGTTCTGCAAGTTTAGGAGAAGATCTTCAGGCTTTCAACTATTCCCAAAGTTTTGAGAAATGTTAGATTTTATTAATCTGACAGAAATCTTTCCATACAGGAACTGATCTTGGGATAGTTTGTTTCAAAAACTAATTTTTTGTTTCACGAAGATTTATCCATCTTAGTTGTTTCTGATTTCCTTTTCTTTTATGCATTTGCATAGTTCAGCACAATTCACTGTGCTTTCTCCAGTATGAAAAAGGTCAGACAATAATTCTGATTTTGATAGGGAACAGAAGTGGAGCAGACAGTCCAAGGCAAGCCTTGATCATAGTTGTTAGAGTACGAATGAGTCAGTAACCAAGAAGAGAGAGAACAGAATTATCTGCAGCACCGAGAAGAAAAGTGCAGTGAAAGAAACAGAAATATCTTCTTAGCACGTATGCATGCATGCGGGTCCATTACAGGAAAAAAACAATCCAAATTTCAGTATATTTGTTGTAAGACTGAGGTATAGAATTTCACAATAAACTCTGAAAGTAATTTTCAGCAATTTAAATAATTTTTTCTCTTCTCTCTGCATAAGGATTGCACCTCGCTTAGTTTTGCTAACAGAGCTCCTAACCTGGAACAAAACCTTCCCACAGTAAGTAATGTTTTACAAGCACCACCCTGCAACCTATAAATCACCGTGTGCTTGAAGAGGCCATCAAAACTCTCTGCCCAGCTGACATGACAGAGAACTGCTTTCACTACACAATACTCTTTAAAATATTAAGAAAAGTTCTGGCACTTTTTTCTTTGACCATTACTTTTTTTTAGCAAATGATGTATTTGCGGACCCCAGGACTCCCTTCCAAGATACACAAAAACACAAGTCAAAGGTCAGCAGGAGGATGTAAAAATACCATTTAATCTTATCTGTGCAACACTTCATGTAGACTTATTTCACCATCTTCAGGCTCTCTTTGTTGAAAGACTAACTTATTTCTGAACTGACAAAAAAGAGATAATAAATTTGCAGCATGAACTGAGTAAAAGCTCCTACCCTTACATGTAACTTTATTCATATATAAGATTTGAATATGCTTATGATACAAATGCTTATATTAAATAATTAAAAATCAATGCGCAGCATATAAAACATTTTTTATATAAAGATGAAAGTTTTCTAGTGCTGTGTCATGTTTACTCCTTATTTGCTGCCAGTTTTAAAAAGTTTTGTTTTACACAGTTAGGCATGAAGTATCTTTTCTTTAGGAGTGTTTTCCCTGTTATGCACGTATGGGTTACTGGGACACTTGCATTTTCCATCACTCTGTCAACTCACTATTCTGTTTCTGCAGGGGTGTTGATAACAAATTTACATACTCATGCTAAATTGCTGACTTCAGTGTTGAGCATTTTGCTCTCTTTCAGCATTTGTGGGTCGGGACCTCAGAAAAGCGCTTTGCCTAATCCGGAGAAAATGTAAATTTCGAATTTTACTGCGTCCTCCATTACACGTGATCTTCCTGCAGTTCCAAACCAGGAACCAGTAAATTCTGTATCAGTCCCGGGCACTACAACACAAAGTTTGCAGAGAGCAACCCGACAGAGGATTTCCACTGTAATGAAGAAACAAAGTGTAGTTTCTGGAAGAAATGAAGAAGGAGCTCGTGGCTGGGTCTGCCTGCGCAGAGCCCGCCCATCCTGCTCCGGCAGCGCCTGGACTCGGCCGCTTTGTCTGAGGCCTCACACGCGCGGGACCTCGCCAACCTCGCCCTTCCAACCTGCGAGAACGGGGCTGCACAATTCTAAGACATTAAACAGTAATAAATACAGGGGTGGGGGACACAAAAGCCCCTTTCTCGTTGTGTGCGAACGCAGTCCCAATAGATACTGCCCGGTTTCCATGGGGACATTTTGTTCTGACTTCAGATCCCGATGATCGGGGTGAGATGAGGCACTTTTGGGGCTTTTTCGCCGAACCGAGCAGATCCGCCTGGGGAAGTGGGGCAAAACTGTTCGCTATCAATCGATTTTATATTATTTATTATTTTAAAAAAGATGATTACTCTAATCCCTGAGGAACCCGTGGCCGCTGGCTGGGCACAATTAGCACATTTTTAGCATTCCTGCGAGGGCCACCCGCCAGGGCAGGACAAACACCCCGCGGTGGGGTCCCCAACACAGCCCGGGCGCGGGGAAACCTCTCGGGGTGCGCCTGGGGGGGGTCCAGGTGCAGCAGGACCCCTCGGGAGGCACCTCTGGGGTGCTCAGGTGCTGGAAGGCCACGGCGAGTGGACGGGGAGAGCCGCCAGCAGCACCGTGTAAGCCCAGCTCTGCGGTACAGGACCCGCCACGTCATTTCGGGGGTTTTCACCCCAAAAGGGCCGAAGTTTCCTCCAGTCACTGCGCTGGTGGCCCTGAGTAACTGCGGCCACGCGTGGCCGTGACGGCTGCGGAGGCTCGCGTTCCACGAGGGACAGGCGCAGCCTCCGCGCCCCAAAATCCCTCACTCTCAATCCCTCGCTCCCATCCCCGCCGAACCCCGCGGCCGGCCCACGCCGTCCCGGCCCTGCCCGGGGTATCCTCCATCGCCATCGCCCAGCAGGAGGAAGGGGCGGCCGGGGGCGGCGGCTGCCATTGGCCGGGCAGCGGCGGCCGCAGCTGCAGGACACAATTAATTATGCTAATAGTGCGGGGAGCGGATGTACTCTCTTTCCCCCGATCCCTCTCCCCGTTTTTGGCTGGCCAGGCGGGAGGAGCCGCCCTGGCCCGATCACATGATATTGTCTTCGCGCCACTTTCGTAAAACCCTTTTTATTCAAGGGCTCAGCTCGGCTCCAAGGTACCGTGTTTATCTTCCCCCTTTCCCTGCTCTCTCCTTCGCGCTCGTTTTTTTGTTTCCCCTTCCCAAAGCCGGCGCGAGCCCAAGGGCACTCCTCGCTTTGCACCTCTTCTATTATTTTATTTATTTTATTGCTTTTCTCTTTTTTTTCCTTCTCTCTTTCTCTCTCTCCCCCGCACCCTTCCCGAGCCCCGCCGCAATCAGTGCCGGCCGGCGCGGGCTGTCCGAGGCGGGGGACGCGCACCGGGACGGGCACCCCCGACCCCACACTCCGTGCGGGGAGCGCGGGGGCGGCAGCGCTTTGCGGGGCGCAGGCGGCCGCCACTCACCTGTAGGAGTGCGCGGGGCTCGCCCCGCGTTTCGCGTGAGCCCGCGGCTCCCCTGCACCGCGGGGCCCCCCACGCCCACCCGGTCCACGGTTGGCGGCTCCCGCGGCACCAACAATGGACCGGGGAGGCGGCGGCGGGAGAGGCCGAAACTCAGGGCGGTGCGGGGAAGGGGAGGTTGGAGATGGGGGGGGTCGGAGGGTGTTTTTTTGTGGGGGTCCCCGCGTGTTCCCCCCGTGCGCGGTGAGGGGCGTGTGTGTGGGGGTGTCTCGCGCCGCCCCCGCATGGCCGGTGCGCGTGGGGCG
>VZRV01009347.1:909362-1096233 GCA_013398115.1 Falcunculus frontatus
GGGGCGGGCGGGCGGCTTGGCGCGTTTTTGGGGCTTTGAATGGAGGACTGCATTTCCCACCGTGCTTTGTTCTGCCGCGGTGGCCGCGCGCGGCCCCGGACGGGACGGGCAGCACGTGGCGGGGCTCCCCGGGACCCCTCCCGGGACAGGGCCGCCGCTTCCCCTCTGAAAGTGCCGACGCCAGCGCCGAGCGCTGCCCCCAGGGATACTCCGGTTGCACCGGGCACGGGGGACGCCGTGCACGTGTCGAGCAGGGCCGAGTAATCCCGATGCCCGCCCCCCCGAGCAGATGGTCACTACTGGGAGATAACGGCGGCCCGGGGGCAGATAATTCCCCGCGGGGGTGGGGGCCCTCCTTGCCCAGCCACCGGCACCCGGAGCGGCTCCGCTTCGGGGAGAGTCCCTCGGGGGGCGGCCCCGCTGCCCCGGGGCATCCCCGACCACAGCCTTCCCACCCCCGTAGGTTTGTAAGGCCGGGTTCTAGCAGCGCGGCTCCGGAGGGAAATTGAAAGTTGTTAACAGGAAGTTTTTCCCCCCTCCCCTCCTATGCGGAGGGTCCGTCGCTTTTGTGCCGCAGCTCAGGCATCATCTGGAATACAGATACTCCATTATATGATGCGGGATCATGTGTCAGAACTTTTCTTGCACTACTGGCGAGGAATATGTTTGGTGGTTGGTTGATGCAAGACCCTCAGTAAAGCTCCAGGAGAAAGGTCAACTAAAATGTCTCTCGTGCTGTAGTAACGCGTGAGAGCAGGAAACTGGGATGTTTTGATACCTATTACGGTGGTTTTCAGCTGCCACTAAAAACTAGAAGAAGTAATTTTTACCTTTATTCAAGGGAAAACTAGCTAGAAACCTTACCTCATTTGGTGTGCCCTCAGTTAAACTGCCTTCTCAAAACTCGGAACCTGTTTCTGCTGGATGCTTTAATAGGACAAATCTCTCCTAAACTGAGTAGCAAATCTATATCTATATTATGCAACATTAATATTGGTCTTCTCTCTTGGCAGGTACTGTTGGCTCCTGTGCTTCAGTCAAGATGCTTCTGTGATGCTTTAGCTGTGCTGAAACAAGACCTTGAAATAGAAGAATTTTTGTCTGGTGATGGGCCTCGAGTTGTGCAAAAGTGCTTACAGTGCAGGTAGAGTTTAGGATCTACTGCAGTTTAAGCACTTCTGGCATTACTGTGGCGATTCCGTGATGGTGGCGGGGCACGGATGAAACCAGGATTGTTGTGCTGTGTTGGAGCCACGCTGCAAACGGTCCTTGTGTTAAGGTGCATCTAGTGCAGTTAGTGAAGTAGTGTAGAATCTACTGCCCTAAATGCTCCTTCTGGCACAAGCTGCTGCCTGCACAGCCAAAAAAACTGCGTCCATGTGGCTTTGGCTCAGCAATTACTGTTTTTAGTTAAAGGGTTTTTTTCCATTGAAGGCAATTGCTCGGAAAGCAGTTTTGTCCTAGCAGTATCAAAGTGCTCATAGTGCAGGTAGCTTGGAATTGGACCTACTGTAATGTGGGCACTTACAGTACTGCTAGATAAAGTGCATCCTAGCCAGTACCAGTTGCTGGAGAAGATGGTGCTGATTACAGTCAGTTTTGCAGGTTTGCATCCCAGCTTACTAAAATTGCTGTGCAAATCCATGCAAAACTGACTGTGGTGGTGGTGAATCTGTGGTGAATAGTGGTGACTAATGGGTTTTCAAGCTTTTTTTTACTTCCCCCCTCTTTTTCTTTTTTTTTTTTCTTTCATGGAAGATTTGAAGATGCCTTACACTGATTTCTCCATGGGTGGGGATTTGTTGCATTACTTGTAGCTGTATGGAGAGTATTGCACTTGTCCCGGCCTGTGGAGGAAAGGAGGACTTGTCGTCAGGCTGAACTGCCTCAAATCTGCCAGTTTGGTAAAGCTCTTGTTTTGCTGTTGTCGGGTGGATCACGATGCAATTTTGATTAGTTTAGTAGGAGAAAAATTGCACGGTATCCATCTGTAAACCGCAAGACCTTCATCGCTGACAGTGTGGCTTGTGTCAGTAATAACTGCTCACAGCACAGTCTCCAGGGATGGGGACACTCCTTGCTGGTGGCTCCACACCTTCAAGGGACACGAAGAGAGAAAACTTTGATACTAAGGTTTGTCCACCGGTTTAAAAGACCAAAAAAGCCCAAAACACAACCTGAAAAGGAAACCCCTCAGACACTTGCAGTGGTCCAGGGAAGCACATTTTGGGGGTTTGTTCCTGTAATATGTAAATGACTATGGTGGACTTACCAATAAAAAGATTTTAAAATAAGACTTGTGCTTAATGGATCTTGCCAAGTGTGATTTCAGTAAACATGTAAGAAATAAAGGCGCTTTTTTTGCTGATTGTGGGTTACAGCCTCCAACAACCTCTTCCACCTCGATTTTAAAGAAGGTGCATCTGCTACAAACCTCTCACTGCTGCTAATTGAGGGAGAATCTTTGCTAGGAAGGGAGATGTTTCTCTCCGGGCCAGAAGGATGTCCGCTCAGTGCTCACCCTTAAGCAATGGTCACGCTCAATTTTTTTTTTTTTAGCTCTTTGCCTCTCACAGCCTTGAAGTTGGGAGTGGGGCTGCATCCTATCTGGAATTGCTGCCCTGGGAGTGGGGATCCCTTGGTTTGTCCCAGCTTCAGACACTGGTAAAATGGTGTGACCAGAAGTAGGGCTGGAGCTGAGGCTGCTGTAGAAGCTGAATGTAAGAACTGGGAGAGTCTGTGCTGATTGAATGATGGGATCTGGGTGCTCTGACAGGGGAGGGGGCTGAGCCTGAGCTGTGGGTATGCAAGGGTTGATGGACACGGTGGTGTTGAGACTGCATTGCTGTCACGTGCCAAATCTTGGGTTGGCTTTGGCTTATTTTGAGTTGTTACCTGCTATGGGGAACCTCTTTAGAGGGTTGCTTGGATGCTTAGGCTTCTGGGTGTTTTTTCTAGCCTACCCTCCTAAAACTATGGTTACATGCACATTGTGTGGCCAAACTTGGGGACGTGCCCCAGCACTGCAGCATGCAGTTGCCTCTGCACAAGCAGATGTTTGTGAAGTGGGTGGGCAGCACCAGCGAGTTTTCAACACCCTTTCCCCCCCACCTAAAATACTGTGAGATTCAGAAGAATCTTATTGCTGGTCTGACTTACTGTGACCAGTGCAGCTGGGCTGATACCCCTGTGGGTCCCTGATGGAAGCCTGTCCCCAGTGTCCTATGCTCAGACGTGGTCTGGGGCTGGTCGTGTGCAGCAGAGAAGGCAGCATCCCAAGCAGAGCAACACTTTCTTGGTTCAGGCACAACTGCAGAGCTCCTATGAGGGTGTCCTGGCAGCTGGTGGCTCTGGATGATTTTCTACCCCAGAATTTAATCTGAGGCTGAATTGTAATCTTCCTTGTGCCTGGAGAGTTGTAATCTGGTCTTCAAATCCCTGTGCAAACAAGAGGAAAAGATGTTCCGTAAGTGTAGAGCCCTTCTGGCTGTACCACTTACTGACAGGGAGGAACAATGGGTTGGAGTGTATGTTAATTATGATTTACTGTAGTGTACCATACCCCAGCCGGGTGGAAGGCACTGGGATGTGTTCGTGCCAGGAATGAAACTCAAGGTTACCACGGTGTTAGGGCACTCTTGGGAGATACTCCAAGCCTGCCTTTGTATTGCTAGTACTGGAGCTGCACCCAGTTCTTGCATGGGGTCTTACTGGTGGTTCTGGGGTGACGCAGGCTTGTGTTGGTGAGGTGGGTGCTGGAGGGAATTCTGTGCCGCCAGTGTATGTTCAGCACAGCCAATGTTTGGTGCAAGGGGCTGGTGTGGTCATCCTGGGATGTGTCACTAGTGAGGGCTTCTGAGCACTGTGTGGGCCAGAGCCTGAGAAGGGCACCCCGAAACCACCCCTGCCAGGCTGAGCTGTTGGCAGATCGCCAATGGCTTCAGCACTGAGTGGGGTGGTGTTGGAGTTACTGAGTGGAGGGGGATTGTTGATGTCTGTTCCTGTGAGTGAAAGCTCTCCATTAGCAGTATAGGTGTTGTGTTGTGCTGTGCTGGTGAGTATCTGCACAATCTGTTCGAGTGACAAGCCTGCGGTGTGCAGTTTGGGTGTTTTGTGTGGATTTCACTGACTGCTCAAAGTGCTGAAATACGGAAGCGAGCTGAATGTTCCTGCAGTTGTGAACCAGCTCAGGCATCGGGAGGAAGCGAGATCTCTTCCTTGGGAGCAGCTTCTGCAAAGTGGTGTCCTGTGTGAGCTTATGCTTGGTAGTAAGTTGATTTTATTGTCAGGCTCTGATACTTGAGAACACAGCAGGGCAGGTAATGCCCTCTCCAGGACTGATGGTGGAATAGTGAGGATGGGTTAACCCACAGGGTATTGGCATTGCAGGATTTGGATGTCAAAAATGCTCCTATTGTCACCTGAGCAAGTCTCTAAGGTTGATGAGTGAAATGGTGTGAAAAGAGGCTTCATGTGACAGCAGAGTCTGCTGGCTCTGAACTCATCACTGCATCTCCCATTGAGGCACCTATTTTATCTGTGAGCTCTTCTGTCCTTTCCTCTTACTGAGAATAAACTTGGCTTTGACACATTGCAGAACCCCTTTTCTGAGGAGGTCTCCCAGCCTTGCTCACAGCTATGCCCAGCCTACAGCCTGTTTTACACTGCCCCAGTTTGTGTCAATCCTTAGGTTTTCAAAGGTTTAAAAATGCTGAACCGTATGTTTTGAAGCAACAAATGACCCGTTTTTGTACTAGCAGCACTGGAGCAGAATTGCCTTGTCTTAAGCCCAGAGCATTGCTTTGGGAGCTTTTTCAGGAGATGCCCTTGATTCTGAGGATTTGGGTGGTCTGTATGATCAGGTGGAGCCCCAGAAAGACAGAAAAAACTCAGAAAAACCCCACAAACAAGCTCTGTTCCAAAGCAAACCGGCCTGAGAATGGTGGGTTTGGGTATTTTGGGTATCTGAACTCTGAGGGTGGATGCAGAGATGGGGTGTTCAGAGCTGTGCAGTGAAGTGTCCACTCCGTTTCTGGAGCTGTGGAGTTTTACCTTCAGCTCCATGCAAGGAGGGAATCCACAGGATCTTGGGCTTATCTGATGTACCTTTTGGCTTGACCTGACCCTGCCTTTGGAAAAGCTGAAGCTGGGGGTTCCGCCATCTGTTTTGGGATGCTCTGTGCAGCCCCTTCTCCCATGGGAAACCCTGGAGGGGGTGCAGGGATGGGCATTCCAATGCTCCAGCAAAGGAGGAAAGGGGTGGAATCTCCCTGGCCACAAGTGCAGTGCTGCTCTTGCTGTGCCGGTGCAGGGGCGGCTGTACTGCTTTTTAAACAAGGAGGTTTTCTTTAATCCATGAGAAGTTGTTGGAGCTGTGCAGCTGTTGGACATTGGTGCTGAGGGACTGAGGCTGTTCCAGGAGCTGCTGCAGTGGCTGTTCCTGGGAGTGGGATGTCAGAAAGGAGTTGGCACTGGTAATTTTTTACTGCAAGCATATAAATAGGTACAAGCACACAGACATGAGGGCTGATCGTGGAAAGAGACAACTCTTGTTCTGGAAACTCCAAAGGGCTTCTAACATCAGCGTGCCTGGGCTATTTTTATAGAGTGGGAATATTTCATATTATTTCAGTCTCCTTTCTGTCACACAACACTTTGTTGTTTAATCTGTGTGTGGTTATTCCCGGCTGTAATCAGTGGTTATCCTGCAGAGCACCCAGTGGGTGCTTTGTTTTTCTCTTAAGGGAAGCTTTTAAAGATAATTCTTAATACTTCTGAATTAGCTTGTTTTTTAAAAAGTATCTTCTGCTCTTCTTCTGTTGATGGTCTTCAGAGTGGTTTTTAAATAGCACGTTCATGTCTAAATCAGTGCAATACACCCAAGTAAGCATTTCTAACTGGTGGGTTTTTCACATGGTCCTCGTGCTTGCTGCCTGTCATCTTTGGTTGCTCCCAAGTTATTTTTTTAGAAGTAGTCACAGTGCATGTCCAAAATATGTGAGGTGGTTTTTTTTGTTTCCACATGTTATGAGGTTTAAATCATAGCTGACAGAGAGGTGTAAGTATTTCTAATTTGCTCATATTGGTCACTGGACCGAGTGTTGTCCAGATCCAAAACGTCTCTTAACCAGGACCCACTAGCTGAGAAAGTGATTATGTTCTGCATCTGTCCTTGTCTCCTCCTGGCTTTTTTATCAAATCCCTGTGATAATACACCACAATAACATGCCTCGTTCTTTTTGCCTTTTTACATCTACCTGTGGATTTGAGTTGCTGTACATCTGCAGTCGGTGTGCTGGCTGCTGCAGCCAGATTGTAAGTCACCAGTTATTTGGCTAATTACCTTTCCCGCTAGAAGTGTTACTTTGTAAAGGTTAAGTTTCATTTGCCAAAGGATTTTATAAAATATAGAGAATTGCTCTACTGAATCAAAGGAGAAACCATCAATGCTTTTTTACATGTATATGTGTGTATATTAAAAAAATAATATAGAAAAGGAATTTGAAAATTACTATTTTGTTACTCTGGTGATACAGAGCTGAAGTGAAGTGATTCTTTAAAAACTTTCGTTTTTTTAATGGAAATGGTTTCTTTGGTGCTAAGTGCCATTCTTGTGCTGTTTTCTGCTGGGGGAAGCACCCAAGCTGGTTCCTGGGTAGGTACCCTGCAGCAACAGCAAATGGCTGGCAGGACAGATTGAAAGCTTCAAAGAAGTAACAAATCTCCTGGGACTTCAAAGGCCACTCTTTGTCAGCCTGCCTGCCTTCCTGTCCAGAGCTTCATTGCAGCAATGAAAAGAAAATTAAGATCTTCCTGTCCTAAACCCACAGCCCCCTTTCCTCTAAGGCCAGACCCCTCCTCCGTGTTTGTCCCTTGCTGTACCAAGCAGTGCTGCAGGTGCCTGTTGATGCTTTAATAAACACCAGTTTTTGAAGTAGCACTGGGTCCCAGAACATCCACTTGTATTAATTTTTAGTGCTCTGAGGTGGGTGCTTAAATCCTTGCAAGTGGCTTGGAAATCCCAGCCCGGATCCCTGTGCTGAGGTTGGCTGCTGGAGGTGTTGATGGACCTTCAGCTGCAAACTGGTGCTGCCTATAGCTGAGTTTGCAGCTTTTCATCTGGGATCTGGGAGAAACTGGGGACTGATGGGGAAGCACTGTCTCAGGAGATGGGAGGTTTGCCCTGCCCATGCACTCCTGGACGTTGCTGTTCCCTCAGAGAGGTTGGAGGACTGGGCTATCACATGGCTTCTCCCTTTCTTTTTAATTTTCTTCTTATTTCCTTACTAAAAAGAGTCCTTTGTTCCAACAGAAGTTTACTGGTTTCGCTGGTGAAAAATCTGGATTTGCATTGATATGGAGTAAAAAGGATGCAGAAAGATGGAAAAAGAATTTAGTCTTTGCTTTCTTTCTGAGTTTATGCAAACCTCCAAATACTTCTTTCCTCAAAGGACCAATTTCTACTGAAACGAAATAGTGATGATGGTGGTGATGGAAACCTTATGAAACCTTATAACTTGACCCTATAGCCAAAAAATGTTAAGCCTTATCCTTCCATCCAAGAGCAGCATATGACAAGCTTGATTGGTTAAAAATGTTTTAGTTCTCTTTGTCATGAGAGAAGAAGAATGAGATGGCTGCTCACCTTGTTTTTTGGGGAGGCTTCATGGTAAGTGCTTCATCCGCAGTAAAAGTAGCGGTTAGCTTTGAAGAAAAATTTAGAACTAATAAAATTAGGGCTGCATCAGCAGAGTGTGGCTCTTCCACCACCAATCCCATGTGTGAGCAGTGGGGATGGAAGGAGCATTGGTTGTCATTCATTGCTCCTTCCTGTGCAATTCTATTGGTGCAGTAAATATAGCAAAAGACCTTGGTGTTAACCCTGATTGCTGTGTTGCCTTGGCTCTGCTGATGGGCCATTCCCGAGGCAGCCCTGTCATAAACAGACCTGCTCAGAATTATTTTTATGTACCAAAAATCTCTATTACCCAGTTACGCCTCACTCTCCAACTAAAACATGGGCCTGGCTTCTTTTAGGAGGTGATGACAAGCAGATAAAAGGGAATTAGAGCCTCCGCTCTCTGCGGGCAGAGCTGCAGTGCTGCCTTTCATAGTTTCTTGCTCACGCAGTTTGTGTTGCAGTGCTGGCGCTCCAGCTGCTGGAAGGTTGCTGGCAGAAGACTGGGATTAGCAGGTCTCAGAACTTCTCGGATGGGGATCTGTGTGAGCATCCTGCTCTGTGGGCTTAGACCTCCTTGTGCAGCTGCTCTGCCTGAGGTGCCTCAGAAAGCAGTGCCTGTTGGACCTGCTGCTGTGAGAAACTCAAGTAAAATGTGGATGTTGAGGTGAAAGTGCAGCTGCTGCTTGTCTAGGCTGTAAAAAATCCGTGACCACCATCCAGACTGATGCCTTTCATTGCATTTCTCCTCATTTCCTATTGGGTGTCACAAGTCAGTGCCTTTGGGGAGGCTTTGAAGCTGCACAAGTGAGATGGGGACAGGACAGGTCCTTGATGCTTGGACTGCAGTTAAGGAGTTTAAATTACCAGGAGCATTAAATGAAGGTGTTTGGAGGAAGTGGGAAGATGCCTCCTCTGTGGCTCCACATCAGCTTGTGGTGTTCAGCTGGGCACTAGCTGTCCCCCAGCATGTCTTGGAGTGATGACACAAAACCTCAGGGACTCTTCTCATCCTGGGGTTAGTAACTGCATCTGTGTTGGGCACGATTTGCTTCGCTTCAACTTCCTTCCCACAGTGGGATTCTGTTCTGCTTTTCCCATGCTTTTCAGAAGCTATTGGCTGTGAGAATCAACTTTGCTTTGCCTGTGTCCCATCAGAGGCTGGGGCTGCGCTGTGGATGTGCCGGCTCTCGGGGTGGTGTGCAGGTACATTCTCTCGTTTTCTCACTGGGTTTTGGGATCCTGCAAGCCCCAGTCAGGAGCCACTATGTTCTGTTTGCATGTCAAGGAGTCCTCTCTGAGCTGTGAGCTGCAGCTGCATACCAGAGCTCTCACTGGAGCTGGCTACTGGGCAGTCTTGGCTCCTGGCCTGCAGCATCACCCACTGCCCCTGAGTTACTGTCCTGGCTGCTTCTTGGTGAGCCTGGTCTTGCATCACAGCTGTTTTTTCAGTGCAGGTTTGGAAGATTTTTTCATATCACTGATTTAAAAAACCATAGTTGGTTGGGTGGGGAAGATACAGCTTTTTCAGCTCTGTTACTCAGCTTGGTTTTATTCTGGTTAATGTCGATTCTGGGTAAAGCTTTTATTCCCTGTCGTGATAAGCTGTGGCTGGTCCAAGAGGCTGCCCAGAAACCACCTTATGTGCCAAGGCTGCATCCTCATGGAATGTGTCACTGGAGCTGTTCAAGAAAACCTCCTCACTGTTCTGCTCATAAACTGACTGCAAATGGGACTTTTCCTCATTTCAGCTGTTGTAGCCCCAGTGCTCTGCCTGCATGGAGGGCTTGCCTTGGCTTTGTGGAGCCCCTCGTGCCCATGCCGTGGGACCAGCTCAGCCCTGGGAGTGGGTGCTGTAGCCCTGGCACTGTGCTGGGCACCCAGGGGCTCTGTCAGGGCACTTGCCTGTGGCTGTCTGGGAATCACCAGGCCAGCAGAAGTGGGTGCTGTGCAGATGGGAAGGGAAATAGGCACAAAAATGACTGAGGAAAAGCTGTGTGTGACTTAGCTGTGAGGGATTTTCTCCCTGCCTGGATCCTGGCCCCTGCCCTGACACATTGCTGGACAGTTTTAGTCCAAAATCTTCAGCCTCCCGGTTTTCCATTCACCACATGAGGGCAGGCTGTTTCTAAATAAAATACAGCGAGAAATCTTCAGCTCAGTGGATAAATTCTCCAGCTCCAGGCTCCTTCTGGCTCGAGGAGGGCTGACTGCTGCAGCTCCCTTCAGGTTTTGGCCTCCAAAAGCCAAGGGGGATGCAGTGAATGAGGATGGACGTGCCCAGGGCCTGGATGTGCAGAGTCCACCCGACCACCATCATCTCCCATGCCCAGGAGCACCCTCCAGCATCTCCTGTAACAATCTCACTGCTTTGTTATTCCTCTGGGCAAACTCCATTTACTCTAATGGCATTATTAGCTCTGCATAATAAATGTCTTTTCTCATCGTGCTGCTGCTCTGCCAGCCACAGGTTTGTGGCGTTTGCTTGCCCTGGTACCCACATCCCCCTGAGTGCTGGGATGCTCTTGGCAGCATCACAATGCTGTCAACCAGCTCCGTGGGGATTTACCACCATGGTCTCACCTGACTTCACTGCTTCTGCCTGCTGCCTACTATGCAAGTTAACACAGCTTCCAGTGGTTTAAAAAATGTTCAGAGTTAACTGGAGTTTGTCTGATAGTTGTTAATGCTGCCTCTGACTTGAGTTTATGCCTCTCCTTGACTTTTGTTTTTTTTTTGTATGGACATGTAGCAGCAAATGCCCAGTGGGAATATATGACTTGAAGAACAAAGCAATATGGATTTGTCAGTGTAGCAAATAATACCCATGGGTTTATGACCTGTGGACTTAAAAGCAAAGCAAGGACACTTGGGGTGTCAAAGGAGGATGTTGAAGGCTTTGTGGTTGGTGCTCTGGGCAGGAGCACAGGGGGTGAGAGTGGGACAGGGGCAGCCCTATGAGTGGCTCCAAGGAAAGTCCTCTGAGGTGCTCCTCTCCAAAGCCCTTTTCAGCTGCACTAAAAAAATGCTTCACTCTCACCAACAGCACCAGCAGAATCTCTGGGTCTGAGGACATCCTTGTGCTCACAGTCCAGTGTTGGCAGAGCAGCTGTCTGTTAACGTGTCATTGGAAGTGACAGAACAACCAGGGATGAGGAGAAAACTGAAGCCTCTCAGTGAAGCTGTGATTGCTGATGGGCAAAAGCCTACCAGATATTATTAATCTCGGTGTCAGACACATCACAGTGACTGCAATAAACCCCAAGTCTCTCTCAGTTATCTTGAGGATGATACAGTTGGGAGACGTGATTGGAAACCCTCTCAGTGTGGCTCTGTCCTGCTCGCTCCTGCTCTGCTGCTTTTTCCAGGTTTTTCAAAGTCTCACTTGGGAAATAAAACACCCAAAACCCCACAGAAGCACAACAGAAAGCAAACCCCCAAAACCCCAGAGATGGCTGCTGGGGGAAGTGTCCAAGAAGATGTTGGTGTTTGGAACCCTGGCCAAACTCACTCTTTCACTATGAGTGAGTTTGTGCCCTTCTGCTGCTCAAAACCTGATTTCTGCCCAGCTCCTGCCTGCCCTCAGGGCTGTGCCTGCAGAGCTGCAGGCACCAGTGGATTTAAATCAATATAGATTGTTCCAGTCAACTCCTCCTAGAAATGCTTCTGGTTTGCTTGCTCTCTCAAATAATTTTTCATGTCCTCCTGTGTGAAGCATTTGGGAGGACACTTTGGCTCTATTTAAAGTTTTTATTATTGTCTTCAATCTGGGGGAGCTGTTGCAGCTCTGTGGGAGAAATGTGTCCTGGGCCACAGATGTATCCTGGGCGCAGGATGGGCCAGGCAAACACAGCTTGCACTTCTGGCACCCCCTGCTCTGGCTCATCCTCAGTCTCTGCAGTTATGCCAGCGTGACTGCTGATGTAAGGCAAGTAAATCCTGGGCTTGGGGCTGCTAGAGCCGGAGGAAGTCCTAGTCCCTTGCCCTGACCAGTGACAAATTTATTCTCTCTTTCTGCATTTTTTAAAAATGGATTTTTTTCCCCATCTAGAGGTACATAAATAATTGGTCCTGAACTGTTGGGCTTTTCCCAGGATGGGAAGAAGTGGTTTCCTCAGTTGTTTTTTTCTCACTGTTGTGTGATGAGTTGAAGTACAAGACAGCAGCCAGGGAGAGGGATGGCCAGGTGGGCAATTGCTGCCTCCTGGATGTGGCCCTTCAGCCCCAGTGGGGACAGAAATGTTGTTTATCTTTGGAAGTGGTGGTTCTCCTCTGCTATCACTCTCCTGTGGATTTACAGGAGTAAACAGCAAACAGGACATGATGGAGTTTAAGGATTGAATTTGGAAAACCACTCCCTCCATGAGTGTTGTTAACCTGCTTATAAAGGAGGGGAAGAAAAGTCAGTGCTCTGTGGGTGTTATCAGCTGATAAGATAAAGCCGTGACTCCAGGTCACCTCCCAGTGTGTTCCTTGGTGGTCCCAGTGCCTGGACAAGGACCTGCCCAGTGGTGTGTGACCGTGTGGTTGGTTTGCTACCAGCGTCTGTTGGCAGGACTGGAGCTGGCCGAGGAAATTCCTCACCCTTTCTGGCTGCTAATGACAGAACGGGTTAAAGTGGCTTTTCAGAGGAAGGCTCCCTCTGTCCCCCAATCCTATCCACCCCACCACCTAGAAAACATGGAGCACTAAATTGAAAAACTATTTTCACGGTGAATAGACTCCTCTGCTAAATATGTAATCATGTACCAGCAGGCACAGGAATGAGCTAGTTGGATGAACAAAACCCAGGACTGGTGGGTATTAGCCCCTGGCTTGCAGTTGGTATTGTACTGGTCCCAGAGTTTGTGGGATAACAGCAACATTTCCACTATTTCTTGGTACTGGCCCCGTGGGCTGCTTTCCTGCAGTTCTTTTACGCCACTGTGTCAGGGTCTCTGACCTGGTGCCAAGCTGAAATCCAAGGAAATCCAGAGCAAATCTCTTTGCAGAGCTGTGCGATGTTGGTAGAAGTGAAGGAAAGCTTTCCAGCTGCTCTGCAGGGAAATCCAGCCCTCTGCAAAATGCAGGGACTGAATGTCAATGAGAAAATTCCCACCAACTTCAGCTGGGCCAGGATTTGGGTTGGGATTAAAAGCTCAAAGTCCTGGTGCTGAGCCCAGCTCCATTACCCCATTTCCAGCGCTGCAACCTGAGGACTAACCTCTATTTTCGCAGAGTTCAGCCTGCTGGATTTGTTGCTGATCAGTTCTGCCGTGGTTGCTGCAGGAGCTGAAGTGCCATTGGATGCTGCACAGGGTGTTTGAGCCCCTGGCTGGCACAGGTAGTCCCTGCTCACAGCCACTTCCCCTTTCCCATAGGTGGTAGCTAACAGGTAACAAGTTGGACTTCCCACCCCAGCTCCCTGCACAGCCAAGAGTTCAGGTATGGGAACAAACCTGCATTTCATTTTCCTAGTTTGGGATCATTGGTGACCTCTCTGGGTTTTTCTTTGTGGCTCTGGCACCAGCCTGACTGTGGGCTCAGGATGCTCAGCCCGAGGCCAAGAACCAGGATCTGCTATGCTGCATGCAATGTTCTCCTGCATTCAGTTCACCCTAAAAATACCCACGATTAAATTTTAAGACTCAGCACTTCTCTGGATCTGACCCTGGGAAAACAAAAGGCTCCTCCAGACTGGTATAAAATGTCCAAGGAGACAAACCACCTGACCTAGGCCTTTTTTTTTTTTAATCTGTAGATGCATGACCATGGGGAAGGGAAAACAAGGCCAGTTTCTGTATTTATTGCTTTCCAAACAGGCCAGGATTGCTAACATTCTGCCCCATTGCTGACTGGCTTTAGTGACCATTCTTTAACATCACCCCATAATGGTTAAATACAGTAACTTCACTTCAGATCAAAAAATCTATGGCACTGATGTCCTTGAGTACTTTGGGTTTTGGCCTGTGTTCAGACCAATTCATAAAACACGGCTCAGAAGCTCACTCATTGCCAAGTCTGTGGTGCTTCAGCTTGTCCTACGATTCTGTTTTAGCCAACATGGGCAGAAGTGATTTGACAAATTCTTGCAATGCTGTGTGGCTTGGATGAGCTGCTGCCCGGGCTGGTGCCTCTCAGGGTTGTGGGGGGCACAGGGAGCCACAGGTTCTTCTTGGATACAATTCTGCAAGCAGGGTGAGCTGCCAGCTCTGCTCCTGGGACTGAGTGGTGCAGAGGGGTTTGGGTGTCTTGCCCAAAATGCACTATCTGCTTTTTTCCCAGGCTGTTTCCGGCTGCTGCACTTGCTGCCTGCCTGTGGCTGTTGTCTGGCATAGAGAAGCTGCAGGTGGCAAAGCTCCTGCTGGTATCCCCATCTGTGTGCTGAGCCTTGGAAGGCTCTTGCTTTCTGGCTCTCTCAGCTTCTGTGGGGTCTCACATTGTCTCCACCATCACACCCTTGTGACGTTGGGAGATGTTTCACTTGGCAGACATCAAACCAAGATCACAACAGTTTTGAGGCTTGGACATCAGCCTGCTCCATAATCAGAGGAAACAAAAGGTGAAATCCTTGAATAAACCTTTGTAAAAGACTTCAGATTTGTAATTAAATACTGAGCAAGCCTCGATGTGTTCTCTGTATCACAGAGAGGCCCTTGCAAGTCGCAAGGGTCTGAGGTCTCCGTGGTAGTTACAGATTCTCTCTCAAAGGGCTCTGGGTGATGCATTTAGGGATTGTAGCAATCTGATGGATCTGGATCTGGCAATCCCAGAGCTGGCAGGCTGGAGTGGTGGGCTCTCCATTGTTGAAATACATCTGCCTAGAGCAGGGCCTGATCCTGTTCTGCTCCAGTCTGCACAGTTGCTCTCTCTAACTTAAACCATAAAAGCTCAATATGGCTTTGTCCAAGCAGATCCCAGTGTGGTGTTAACACCACCACATCCTTAAAAGATGCAAGTGGTGTTAATTTCATCATTATACTGTTTTTCCACAACAGATGCTGACATTTCACTATTGTCCCAGAATTAAATGTCAAGTTATTCCTGTTCAAAACTACCACTAGAACGTTCAGGGATTCCATCTGCAGCTGTATTTAGAGCCTGCCTGCCTGCCAAGCCAGCATTTCCAAGCAGGTTTGTACATGGGCTGCGGTGAGTTCACGTGTGTACCAGAGAGCTGCCTGGGTTAATTAATTCCCTTTCCACACATTATAACCTACAGAAGCAGGGCAGCCGGAGGGGGAGGTTTTCTTTGCACATTGTGGGACCAACTTTTGGATTTCTGCTGTTGTTGCAACCTGGAAAACAGAAGCAGCATTCAAGAATGAGCTGATGGTGGATGTGAATGCTTCTAACGTGACAGATACATGATTAATCTGAAACAATTCGTAACCCAAAATCCAGTGCAGAAACACTGGCACAGCTTTTAATTTTGCACTTCTCACTGCTTATGAGAAATCTCTACCTATGCCTCTGAAGCCACTTTCTGTGCTCTTGGCAGCTATTGAAACACTTTGCCTTCATTTGAGGGGTCAGGTAAATATCTCCGTGCATCACCGAGCCGATACGAGTGCCACGTGCTCTGCATCTGATGCCAAGTGCCTCAAACCATCTCATCAGAGGCAAACTCTTCTTTGCTCAGCTGTGGAATGTTGTTTCTGAGCATCTTGCCCGGCTGCCTTGTTCAGGGGTGAGTGCCAGTGAGGGATTTAGGAGAGACAGGAGGGACAGAGGAGGTTTCTTTTATATAGTCCCCGACCTGCTCAGCTCCTGTCATTGTGCTGGTGACAGAGGAGCTACACTGGGTGGCTTCAGGTGGCCACAGCAACGGCAAAGCTAGGGATTTGGGAAGCCTAAGATGCAGGTGATGTTAATGCCATGCTTGACATCTTTGGCTGCTGCTGAGGTGCATAGCCTGTGGTTTGACAGCCTAAAAGACAAAGGTGTTTTCTGCCAGGGCTATCAGCTCTGTGTGTCCTGTGCCTCTCTGGAGAGAAACCCTGGGGGTAGAGGGGCAGCAGAGGTGTGGCTGGAGCCACTGGTTTGGAGGACATGCAGCAGAAGAAGGAGGGTTGTGTTTTGGAGCAGAGGGCACAGGGAAGGAAGGAAAGAAGGAAGACAAACTCCAAGGTCTTCATCTTGCAGCATTTTCAGATTGAATCTGGATGCCTCCAGACCATCACAAATAGGCAAGGGGCAGGTGCAACAGGAGGCAGTTTGAAACTATGGTGATAGGAGAGCAGATAATCCACTCAGTACTTCTGATCCAATAGATTAAGGACTAATGTCTCCTCAAATAAAGGCCTAAGGTGATTGCAAATATTTCCAGAAAAGAGACAAACCTTCTCACCTGGCTTCAGCCAACAGTGCCACAAAACTGCAGGTTGGGCAGCTCACATCAACCATGATCTGGGCCTCAGGGCCAACTTTTAGGTGATGAAGCAGAAAATGTCCCTTTGTTTTTTTGGATGGCAACTTGCAGGGAGTGTGCCGTTTTCAGCTCCATGAGGGGTTGAGATTATCAGTCAGAAGCACAGAGAGTTCCTGTTTCTAGGCAGTCTGAAAATTAACAAAGAAGAATAATAAGAAATAATTTGAGGAGGTTTTATTATTATTACATTTAATGGGAGGGTTGTTTCTTCAATGCTTTATATGTTTTTTCCACACTAGATAGGTGAGCTGATATTACACAGTAAAAAGCTATTAGTTTTCTCAAAAGATTGTCAATTTTCTTTCCAAATTGCTAAATGAAATTTTCTATTTTATGGGAATACTCTTTCATTTGTGCAAAATCCTGTGCTCAGATAGTTAGGCCAATCTCATCTTGCAAGACCATTAGATGAACTAATTGGATCCGTCTCACTCATACATTTCTATCAGGAATATCTAATAATTGTGGAAATCCATTTGGAAATGAAGACAGCACCTTCATGTTCTCAGGGCCTCGGAGATTTCTGGTGTCGCAGCTGCAGCCTGAGCCCAGGAATTATCTGCTTTCCTGTTGGCAGCTTTGTCAAAACCTTTTTCCAAGGCAGGAACCTGATCATCTTCATGATTGTCACAAGTTGCTAAAGGATGCAGTTTCTCCATGGTATTTAGTCGATGCTAGAGGGAAGACACAGGGACATCTCTGGCCCGGTCCATTTGGGCTGTCACCGAGGAAGGTGTGAGGGTGACCTCAGTGCTGTCATTGCTGATCCTCTTCAGTGTACTTATGAATTTATCTCCTTGCTTTCCCAGTAAAGCTGAGTAAAACCATTATCCTGGATTGCAAATGGAGAGTTGTGGGAGCAAGGCAGTGAAGGAGCTCCCAAGGCTGTCTGGTCTGGAGGCATCTGAGTCGAGCTTCCGCACTCTAAATCCCAATGCTTCGAAGTTCACCTCTGCTTGGTCTTCCTTCCTGTCAATGCTTAAGAGACTGGCGCAAGACTATCAGTGACTCCTTTTGTACTCAAGTTTTTATCTTATAAGGATCCTGGCTGGATTCAGCCAGGGGTTTGCAGGCAGGGCTGCTTTTAATGGGATTGCTTTGGAGTTTGGAGTTAAGTCATTTTGTGGATAGGGGTCCCAAAGGGTTGGATGCTGCTGGCCCATATGCAGGGTGTTAGAGCTGTGCTGGCAGTGGGACCTCTCTGTGGCAGGATTTCTGTCCTGTGAGTGAGGATGGGTCTGTGTTCCCTTGGCAATGCCTGGTCTTGCAGAAACTCTGCAGAACAGAGTTGACCTTCTATGCATTCACAAGGTGCATGGACTGACAGTGTGCTTGTGTTGGTTCAGTGCTTTGTATCACACAAAAATGAGGTATTTTGCTCTTAAACTGAATATACTTTCTTGCTGAATCAGAGTCTTGCCTTCCAGGGGAAGCTAAACCAAAGCCACCCACACTCACTTTGTGAGTACTAAATACTGCTGACTGACAGCAATTCTCATTTGTGAGAGCAGTTTCTAATAAAGCCAGACCTCTTTCTCCCTAAGATCTTCCTTCTTACTCTTGCTCAGGTCACTAATGGTGAAAAATCCCTAAAGGCCATGGGTAAGACTTGAATGCTGCTTGCTCCACACTGCCAAAATCAGCAGGACATTTACTGCTGGCCTCAGAGAAGGTGCAGTAAGAGAAAGGGAGGCAAGGGGAAGTAAAGTCACTCAACTCTAAGCATGTATTGTTTAAATTATTCACTCTCTTCTAAAACAGACCATTGAATAATACATTGTGGTCACTTTTATTTCTAAATGCTTGCCCTTAGGCTGAGGTTAAAATTATGTCCTAAAATGCCACTTGCACGCGGGTTCCTCTGGAGATGCCCCCCAGGCAGGGCCTTAGTCCCTGCTCTTCTCACCTGTGTTTTATGGTTCTGGGTCCTGTGTTGGGCACAGTCAGCTCCAAGTCCTGCCCAGTCAGGTCTCCCACACCTCCAGTACCAGGAGACTGATTTCAACAACCCCAAAGCACTAAAAATAACAAGCCTGGGTTTGTTTCTATTTGCTTTTTCCATTGCTGGCCAAGCTCTCTGGACTCATTTGTCAACAGCATTGTTCCTTCTTCATTAATGAGAAGTTTTGACCTAATTGCGCTGATCCCTGAGTTTATGGAAAACCTTTGAAGTGCCCTACACCAGAGTCATAACATGGAGCAGTGGATGGAGCACAGTGACTTGTTCTCCGTTTCTTTCCCATCCTGTTCCTGTAACATGCTCACACAGTGATTTCTGTATTTGGGGGGAATTTCTACTTGAGACGTCCATAGTTCAGGTGGGTTTTGCAGTCTTATTTAAAGAACAGAGGGAGTCAGGAAAAACTACATCTGCATCACACCTATCTGGTTCTTGTTTTCTGCCTCATGTTTAATAGTAATAATGTAAACCAAATCCCCAAAGAACTGTTTGAGAGGTCTGACATTTATGCATTGTATGCAGGAATGATTTAGCATTTAAAAACAAAATAAATCTCTCTGTGTAAGGTGGTTCATTATTCTAACTGATTGGAAATGAGACAAATGTGAATGTTTAGTGAGGCTCCTTTTAAAACAAAACTTCCCTTCTGTCGATAAACTGTCCTCCTCCACAGAGTGGTGAACTTGCCTAAGCGTCCAGCAGGATAATTAGTTTTTCTTTGGGAAATGCCTTAAAATGCACCAGTGTTAAATCTTACTGGGTTCTTTTATTAAATTAATATTTGGCTTGTGCGAGAAGGATGCAATCTTAACAGCCAAGCCCTCTGAGATCTATTAATATCCTCAGAGATGCAAGTGAGGATGCTGATTCTGAAAAGCCCAAGGTGTGCTGAGCTCTGAGCCCAGCCATCCAGGAGGAATACTTGGATGGCTTCTCGGGCAGCTACTGCTGCCATCCCCTCTGGAAGGGTCAGGCCATGAATGCAGCTGACAAAAAACAGTGCAAGGTTGTGGTCTGCCAAGGGCATGGGCTGGAGGGACAAATGATGAGGGAGCTGCTGATGGCCAAGGGACAGCTCTGCACATCTTGTGGAACCTTCACCTCCCAGGCAGAGAAGGATTCTGGAACACAGCTGTGCTCAGCACAGACATTACATCTGTGATGGGAGACCTGGGGCAGGAAAAGCTCCAAGAGAGCCTCTGGGAGCAGGAGGTGTCTGCAGCAGAGGGGTAGAACAGTGCTGTGCGCCATTGTGAGCAGAACGTGTGCCTGGGGAACGTCAGGCACTTCCCTTCTGCAGGATGAAGCTCACAAAAACCCCAGGAGCCTGGTGGATACTTGAAGAAAGTGGCTATAAAAACAGAAACTCCTTTGCTTTGCAATGTTTTCTCCTTGCCATTGTGTGCAGTGACCTTTCTTTATTGAGAGAGAAGCCTGAGAGGGAGGGAGGGGGAGGAAGAAGGTGCTGGGGAGGACATGTTAACTAGCAAAGGTGGTGCCTGTCCTGCTGCACAGTGGCTGAGCACCTCAGTAGCCCACTGGCAGACCCAGAGCCATCCTGCCTGGGGTGGAGACTCTTCATGCTGCTTCGCATTCCTTTGTTCCAAGGTCTCCTCCCTTGCTGGGACTTGGTGCTTGCTGGGGCTGCTCCAAATGCACTGGCTCCAGCAATGACTCCTGATTGGTGTTGGTGAGGGAGAGGAACACTGTGTCCCTACAATTTCTTGAATTATTGGGTATAAAAGCTGACACTGGGTCATCTATCCACTCTTTTGCCCACAAAATGGTGTTTGAGGAGCAGTCTAACACTTCTGATACCCTTGGAAGTGCCTCATTACCATGCGAATGGAGACAGCTTCTGCATGAGCCTAGCAGGAATAGTCCTCTATTATGTCTCTTCACAGTGATTTGCATATAATATTAAGCATTACAATAATTTAATAAGGTATAAATCAAGTTTTACTGTAGTGCCACTGCACAGGAAGAAAGCACTCCTGGAATTGCCCCTGAATACATTGTGGCCTCCTTTGGAGTGGGAACAATTTATATGTTCAATATAACTTCCATTGGTTCTGCTGTAAATCCCATCTCAGAGCTGTGTGCTCTCCTCATCGTACAGTGGGACTTTGTCAGCATGTGCAGCCCCACAGCTCTTACTGGGGGCTGCCTGATCTGCCCAGACTGCAAAGGTCCAGTCTGTCTCTGCCCTCTGACCGTGCACTGTGCACCACATCACCTTTGCTCCAGCAGCTCCAGAGCTTGTGTTGTGCTGTTGAGCCTGTGCAGGGGACTGGGAGTGCTGCATCTCCCTGGAGTTATATCCAGAGTGTCCACCATGCCTGCTCCGAAGCTGTCAAGCTGCTCCCACCGTGCAGAGCTAGTCCACAGCTCTGTGATTTTACATCCCAACTCTCGGTGTGACTATGATGCCCATGGTGTGGCAGCCCTGGGCTGGTACCTGTCAGCAGTGCTTTATTTCCATAGGTGAATGCTCTGGGCTGATCCCCTCTGGGCAGGCTCCCAGCGATGTCTCTTCTGTTGATTGATCACCAGGAGATGATAAATGAAAATACCAGCTTGAGAAATGTCTGCCCTGTGCTCCCAGCAGAGGTAGCAGTGCATGGTGAATAGTTTTCTCCCATCTCTTCTGTTTGATTCCCTCTGCAGAGCTGTGTCTCAAGTGATTCTCTTGTACTTGGGAGCTTTGCCAGTGTTCAGCCCCACTCACTGGGTGCTGGAGAAGAGAAGGGTGCTGCAGCTTGGGCAGCGGTGAGGAGTGCAATGAGCATCCATCCTCCCTGACGGCTGCATCCCACCACCAGTGTGGCCCTAACTCCAGCACACTGCATGTTTCATCCTTTTAGGCTGTGCTTTGGGTTCTCCAGAGATGGAGGGTGTGTGGAGGAGCTTTTGAGCCACACCAACTGTGTCTGTGCACTTTTAATTTTACAAAAGATGCAAAGTCCTTCAGGTGACTGCATGGTTAGCTATACAGCCAGCTGCCCCCTGAAAACCTGTGCCTCGTCCACAGTTAAGAGCTCGTTTGGAAAAGTTTGGATCTGGGTGGGATTTTATCCCATGAAATATTCTGCAGTTTTGTGTCCTTTAATGGGAGAGAAGACTTTTCAAACCCTTTGTATAAGAAGAGGAGATCTCTAGGACTGGAGTGCAGAGATTTTCCAAGGCTCTGGGAGACATTTCTGATGTGTGACTGAAACCAGTACATACTTGGAAAAAAAGTTCTAGGTCTGAAGTATCTCATTTTAGACAGGGAAAGTGATTTGTCCGTGCATTCTTGATGTACAGCCCTATTGGCATCTGCAGTGTCTTTAAGTGATGTATCTCTCTGAAGACTTCACTGCTTCTGCTGTGTGATCTGCTCCCAACAAACTCCAGAGAGCGAGTGATTTATCAGCCACTGCTTTTTAGGGTGAGGAAAAGGCTAATGCTTTATGGATCTATCAGCATTCCTGTATGGCACACAAAATACAATATCCTGCCAAAGCGAGAAGGGATGTCTGCTACCTGGCAATTCATCATTTCTCCCAGTGCCCCATGGCAAATGCACTTTTCTTTTTTCCATCAGGCTATGTGTGAGTACTGTAATATAGTGAAGAGTTTCTCCCTTCTCCTCCTCCACAAATGGTTATGAAAGCCTAAAAGTGCAACTTCTGCAGGGTGCAGAATAAGATGAGCAGGGTCGTTTTGACAGGGAGAAGACGTCATTGCCTGCAGCTCCTGGTTCCAGCAGGATCCATGAGATCTCAAGCGATGCAGCTGTGCCATAGACAGCACAACAGGAGCACAGCAGGGACAAGAAATCCAGGCCAAACATGCCCATGTAGACTGCCAGGTATGTGCCAAAAACATGCAGATGTGTCAACAGATGCTCCAGGATTTTCTTTTCTCCCCTGCCCCATGGTGATTTCCTCTGTTATAGGCATGGCTCAGCTGACCTTGTCCCCATGGAGCTTATCCATCCAATCCACAGAGTAAGTGAAATGTGTTTATAACCTGGTGAGCATCTACTGGGGAGTATGAATCCCTCTCCTACATCTCTCCTTGGTGTTTTAATTGATTCAGGGTTTTCCCAGTGGAGAACTTCATAAGAGCATTTGATAAAATCAGCTACACAAGATCCCGCCTCTCATTACTCACAGGCTTGAGGCAGGTAGATGATTAAGTGAATTTTTTACGGTGTGAGCAGTTGTAACAAGGGAAATTATCATCCTGGATATGAGACAATGACTTGGCTCTTACTACATCTGCTGGCAGACAACTAACCCAGTGACTTTGCCTCTGATATTGGAGCACGTCTTCTGCTTTCTCCTCCAGGACAAACCTGCATTTGCTACCCTCACATTAAAAGAACAAGCCATATAGATGTGCCCGTGCTCAGGAAAATAGCTTCAGATTTTCATGGGACTGATGTTGCAGTCCTGATAGATATCAGAGAGTCTGCAGTTGTCACCTTGGGAATGCTTCTGCAGACGCTATGGCAGGAGAGTGTCCTTTGGGCTTGGGGTTGGAGGTGCTACAGAACATTGTAGTAGGACAGTATTGTTGGTCCATGGATGGGATGGGATTCACCCCTTATTTCCACTTAGCTGCATCCTAGACTTTATTAGGCCAAGAAAAGTCAGTAATGCTGGAGTGAAAACTACGGAAAATGAGTGAAAATCACTCCATCAGGGGAAGTCTTCAGTTAAAAAGTGAGTTCTCTTTCTTCCTGCCAGTGGACTTTGGTACAACCTAGAAGAGTGACTGAAAGAAGGGACTGCCAGTTGGTTTTGTTGCATGTTTCTAGAAGCTTTAACATGCTTTTGACACATCTCCTTGTTGATAAATAAACTTTATTTTTCTAGGGAGTCATTGTCAAGATCACATCAGATCCCACTGTGAAGCCAGATCCAGTAAAGGGCAGTAATGTTGTTTTCTAATTTGCTTGAAATCCTAAAGCACTCCCTCATCTGAGCAGAGATACCTAAATGGCACCTATTTGGTGCTGTGTGTAATTCTTTGCCCTAATGGCATGCTTGACAGTATCTGTGTACTCACCTGGAGCAGCACAAGCTCCCTGTACTTAAATGAAATACACACAGCGGGTTTGAAGATGAACACGGGAGATGCTTGAATGCCTTTTAGACAACTGTAATTCAGGCCATAAACATAATATAGATTGCAATATTGTACATAAAGGAGCACTTCAAATACCAGCCTTTGTGTTCTGCAAGTCAGTCCAATTGATTCCTGACCTAACACAATGCTGTACCAGAAATTGTTGCATAAACATAACAAATCCATCACCAAATCAATGAAGGAGATGCAGAAGAGGTGTGGTAGCTATCTGGTGTGATGTGGCTCACATCAGCTGCAGCCTGTGCGCTGGTATTCCATGTAAGGCACCAGGAGAAATGAAAATGGGTAAAGGATGACTCCTCATCTCTATCACTGACCACTTGCCCGCCTTTTGCTCTGCTGAAAGCACAATTTGCATTGCGGAGCACCTGCACCTCTGAACAAAATGAAATTTCTGGATTTCTCTGAATTCCTGCAAAGCGGGACTTTTTGCTCCCTGGTTAATGGGAATTTTGTCAGTCATGCTTACTAGAAGCAATAAAGGGATAATAAATAGTGCAGTCTGTGGACAGCAACAGGCTCCAACAATCCGTTAACCAATGAGACATGTTGCACATTCCAGCTTATTAGACGCATATCCATAATATATTTTAACAATCTCTCCCTGGCAGGCATTTTCCTAGAACAAATACATAGTTTGGACTTCCATTTTTCATCCCTGTTAGAAATTTCAGAGTGAAAAAGAGCTGGTAGCGAGCTATTAGCAATAATTTGATCCTGCATTTGCGCTGGAAATTTTTAATAGATTTTTCTTCTGTTCTTCTGCTTGCACTTGCTCTGTCATTGTTTTTCTGTGCATGGTGCAGGCTGGGGGCGAGCAGCGAGGAGACCGCCTGGGCAAACACTGTTTTGGCAGTTTTTCATACGTGGCTCTTGCTGTTTTAAATAGAGCCTTTCCTCACCCCACCTTCTTGCTTCCCACTTTGTACAGCTGCTTGCTGAGTGTTGAGCAGCATGGGCCCCTTCCAGCTGAGGGTGCAATGTTGGTATTTAGGGTCTTTTGCTGGTTGAGATGGAGCTGGAATGTCCTTTCATCTGAGCGACACAGGATCTGACCAGGCCTGTGAGACCCCGGGGGACCTTCAGCTCAGTGAGCAAGATGTTCCCAACAACTGCATCTGGAAACTGGTGCAGAAATGGTCTTGCTCGAAGAATACAACCTGCTCATGTAAAGCTGCCTGTTTGCAGTGTAGCTCCTCTGGTGATTTGTCCTGTGCACACCCAGCAGCACCCCAGACCCGTGGCACTCCTGAGCGTTCTGGAGACTGGGCTATCCAGACTTGAATGCTGCCCCAGGGGGGGCTCAGTGATGCTGATAGCCCTGCACTCAGTACCACTCCGCCCTCATGGCAGGGTTTCCAGGTGATTCCCACTCTGTCCCTCCGCCTTACGGGAAGGGTTTGGTACAGTGTGTGGAACTTCGTTCTCCCTTGCAGCCCCAGCCGGGGCCGGCGAGGGCTTAAGAGACGCGCTATTCACTCGCAGTGCAGCACTATGAACTCACGCAACACCTGCAAACGAGGTACCGCGCATCCCACATCCCACGCCAGGTGCGCGCGTGGGGCTACGCAGGGTGTGCACCGCACAGGCAGCGAGCGAGGGGGCACCGGGAGCAGCGCTCAGCGCGGTGTGTGCCCGCGGGGCTGCGCACCCTGTGCCCGTCCCCAGCTGTGCCGGTGCCGGTGCCGGTGCCGGTGCCNCCAGCATCGGGACCGGCGCCCCGAGAGCGAGGCGCGGGGCTGAGCTCCGCTCCGCTCCTCTCCTCTCCTCCCAGTCCCAGCGCATCCCGGCACGGCGGGGATGCCCGCTGGCAGCCCGTAGAGGAGCGCCCCGGTGGCCCGGGAGGATGTCGGGGAGCAGCGGAGCGCTGCTGCTGCCGCTGCTGCTGCCGGCGGCCGTGCTGCTCGGTGCTCTGGGGGCCGCGCAGCCGGCGGGGGAAGCCGCCTGCCGCCCGGTCCGCGCCGCCTTCCAAGTGCTGCAGCCCGGAGCCAAGTGGGTCCCCGAGGGTCCCGTGCCAGGTGAGACCGCCCTCCCCGTGGTCTCCGGCCGGCTGTCATCCTCTCCCCGGGGCTCACCTGGGGCCGTTCGGGTGCGTGGCGAAGCGGCTGCAGCGCCCCGAGCCGGGGCCGCGGTCGGGGGGTCGCTGTGCGGCTGCGGGACGCTGCGGAGCTGGGTGCGGGCTGCCCGGTCTTCCGCGGGGAGCTGCTGTCCCCCGGCGGCAGGGGCTGCCGGCCGCTCGGTGCCGGTGGCCGCCGGGCTCGGCGCCTCCGATGTGGGGATAACACGAAGCCTGTGATTACGTCGCGGTAATGGGAACCCGCTGGAGAGCGAGTCTTTATTGCGCTCGGTTTGTTCAGGGGGGTCTTTCACCCCGGATGGCCGAGGTGAGCTCGAGCTGTCGAGCAGAGCCGCGGCGCTGCTGGAGGGACCAGCTGGCCCCGTCCTCGCATGTCGCTGTCGGGGATCCGGTGTGCGGTCCTTGGGAGCTCGCGGTGTCCCCGCCGGCGAGTGGAGGTTCCGCGCACCGTCACGTCCCTGCAGGTCCCGGGTCTGCCAGAGCCGCTTTCCACAGCGCGAGGTGTGCCGGGGTCCGAGGCAATCCCGCCCTATGAGGCTGCTCCGAGAGCATCCAAAGCCTCATCCCAGCCCGAGCCCGGGGGCTGGCGCAGCTCCAGAGGATGGCGCTGGAAAGAGGCAGCGCGGCGCTCCCTGGGCTGTCCGGGTGCTGTGCGGGGTGTGAGGGCGCAGTGGGAGTCTGCGATAGATCTGGGAGAGGTGTTATTCTGCTCTGCAGTTCCCATTACAGGTGGCTGCCGTGGTGGTACCGCACCAAACCTCACCATCTACGCCCTGCAGGGCTGCTGTCTGTGTATATGCCTCATTCTTATTTTAAAATGTAAGTGAAATACTTGAATTCCTTGCCTTTTACAGGGTCTTTTGCAGCTTTTTGGGAGCTAGGGAATGTCGGCTGCTCCGGGTGGGTGGCTGTGTGCTGGGAGTATACAAACGGATCAGTTTTGATGGCTGCGTTATGGAGCTGCCTGGAGAGCTCGGTGCTGTTGTGTAGGGTTCAATATGCAGCGGAGAACGCCTGCCCTGAAAAGCTTATGATCAAAGTATGAAAAGGAAGAGATAACAGGCAAACGTGACAGGCAGGGGAGGTGCAATGAGATCATCGCCAGCAGTGGCTGCTTTTAATAACGATGTGTTGAGTTACGTTTCTCACATTTGATGTTGCACAGGCCAGAAACACAAGAGTTCCTTCAGCTGTGATCTGCTGCAGCACAGGAGAGGAAGGGGGGAAATGGGGTGCCCAGGGCTGGGAATGCAAGATGTTGTGGCTGCTGGTGCAAATCCCAAGTCTTTTGGTCTGTAGGACTATAGCAATGCCTCAGCTTACCAAGAGCTGTGAGAGATATAAGGGGAGTTTAGATGTAAGTCCTGGTGAGAGTGTACCTTTCCTGTCCCTACCTACATTCCCTTCTCATATAAATTTTGACACTTAATGCTCCTTTCAGACTAGCTGCAGGAACAGCATGTCTTCTCTTTCTGTCCCACAGGCCCTTGGTCTCCTGGTCAGTAAGGAACTGGCACTGGAAATACTTTCCAGTGAAATGTTTGCATGAAGAGTTGCAGGAAAGGGAAAGAGCTGCTCTTATCATCACTGAATTGACAAATTCTGTTTGTCAGAAGGAAGGGAAGATGTTTCTTTGAAATTCAGTGAAATTCTTGCTTTGATTCCTAAGTAACTTTACTGAGTATGTTTTTACACGCTCCAGGGAGGTGATGGAGGGGTGGGCAGGTTCCTGGAGGATGACTCCCATTGTATTGGGGTGCTGCTGGGGCTGCCATGCTGCAAAGTGATCGGTCCTTCCCCAGAAACCGGTAGCATCCTGTAGCCTGGCTTGGCTTTGATTGCAGTGGGTGTTTTTGTCCTGGTATCTTCCCGTCCCAGCAGGGCTCAAGTTGCTGGGGTTTCTCTGTTGTGCTTTTGCTCCCCTGTGAGCCCCACCTGTATCCCTGATAGTCAGGAGGAGTAAGGAGCCCTCTGCCTCTCTGCAGAGCCTGTGGGCAGCTGGATCAATACCTCGTAACAGGGCTGGTGTTTCAAGTGAATGCTTCCAGCTTATTACGATGATAAAGTTCCCACATATCGAATTGAAAGTGGATTTTACATTTGCTTATGTACATAAACTTGATCATAATTAAAGCAATGACTGCTTGCTTATACCTTGGATCTGGCCCATCTTGCATGACTCTGGTAATTACACTTCAGAGCACTTGCTTCTCCTAGTAGCAGCTGCATAAATCTCTGTAATAGGGGATCATCACTCAAGGACTGTTTTCCAGGCATCTGTTTATTGCTTTTCTTCCTTTCATACATCTGTCAATTAAAAAAGTTTTGGAGTTCCCAGCCACAAATCACCATGGAATCAATTCTGAGAACCTTTCCCTGTGGATCACACCACCCTGGAGAAACCAAAGCTAAACAACTTACTTAAAATGTGGATTTTTTTTTTTTTTTTTTGACGCAAACAGAAAACAATTGTTTCTGGAAGCCCCATTTTGCATTATGAGCAGTTGTGGCTGAAGGAGTAAGTAGTGGAAACGCTGCTGAGTTGCAGCACGCTCAGGAGAAATGTCCCACAGCTCGGTTTTACTGCATCAGTGGTGCATGAGCTGGAGGGATGTTGGCACAGCACTCTCCGTAGGAGAGCTCTGAAGCAGACAGAGACCACACTTCTAATTAAAAAACAAACCAAAAAAAGGGCAATTCTGATAAATGTGAGGGAAGTGTCATGCTGTTTCGTGAGCAGTATTGATGTTCTGGGAGTAATTCTAGCTTCAGGCATGCACCAGGCAGTCAGAAGCTTGGTCTCCTCCAGTCCTGCAGTCGGAGGACCAGGTTTTTGTGACTCTGGAGCATGCTTTGTCCTGCTCAGAGGTGGGGAACGGGATGGCCTAACTGCTGTCAGCTGTGGCTGACTGTTCCGAGGGGTGGGAGGATGTAATTCGTGGCAACATCTTGACTGGAACTGGATCAGAGATCTTGTGCTGGAGAGGAGTGAAGGCAGGGTGATGGGAGAGTGCTTTTCCCAGGTTTTGATGAAGATGAGACTGGATGCCAGCTCCTGAACCAGCCTGTGGTTCTGTGTTGGGGTAGCTTCATGTTCAGTAATAACTAAATTCTCTTTTTCTTATGTTGCCTGTCTTGGTTTTCTTCCTCCGTTTGTCTTTTGTTTGCATAATTTCTCCTATCTATAAACGGCAGCTTGAATTTCCATTTCTCCTGGTCTGTTTTTCTCTCCTCTTTACCATTTGGGTTTCTCTGTATTGGTGGTGATGATCCGGATAATTGGGCTGGTGCATGTGGTTAGAGGGGAAGGGGTGGGCTGGTGCCTTGTCAGGATGGGGAGAGGGGATGGATGTCTCTGCTCTGGGACAATAGAAAACTGAGGAATATTTATCTTGACAGAAATATCTGCTGATGGGTCTGTTTTCCTTCTCCCACAGCAAAGTGTTATTTACAGTTTTTTGTTCCTTTTCTTTGATGGAAGCGAATATGGATTCACCCTAAGAAAATAGGAGATTAACCTTTTGGAGTTGAGGTGTAAAACTTTACAAGTGACTGGCTGAGCATGTCAAGCTTTCTTTTCTTTCTTTTTTTTTTTTTTTTTTTGGCAGCTGGAGTGTGCCAACGTACAGTTTAAAAATTAAAAATCCCAATTCTTCCCATTGGTCTCTATGCATCTTTGCTCATGAGCTGGTTCCCTTTGTACTCCTGCTCTTTTATTCTGTTTTTCCTGAGTGGGACTAATGATGCTCCTCCCTGTGCAGCCTTTCCATTTAGCTTAGCACGGTGGTTTAAGAGCTCAGTTTACTAGATGAGTTTTCTGTTCTTAATTATTTCAGGCCTGTAAGTTGCTCTCTTGATAGTTAAGAGAGCAGGAGCAGAACCCTAAAATTTAGTAACCTCCCCAGGCAGTGGTTTTATAGTGAGATCATTAATTTTATTTTTTTTTTCCCAGGGGTTAACTTTAACAACATCCTGAAGAGTGTTCTTCCCAGTCTTTGGAATGGCTGTAGGATGTGTGCATGTGACTGTAATAAATCTGTGTAGGGAGTGAGTGCCCAAAGTTAACTCCATTGATGACAATGTTGATACATTTGTTAGGAGGAAACTTTTGCTCTGTAAAACCTATTTTTCTCTGTAATGTTTTCTTTGAAAAGATGTGTTTTTATAAAGTGTTAGATTTGCATGAGAATCATCTGGCCAACCTTTTAAGACCAGGGGAGGAATCCAGAGTCAGATGGCCTTGTGAAACACAAGATGGAATAGAAAATAAAGGATAATTAAGCAGTAATAAATATCACATGTAGTACCCATACTGTTCCAACTTAAATCACCTATTGAATGAGGTTAGTTTATAACTTATATATCTTTAATTAGGTTTTAAAAAGTTTGACATTAAATCTGGTTTCTGGGTTCTAAACAGTTGCATTTCCTTTTCCTCCCCCCAAATACTGAGCATAAAAAGGCACTGAGAGATGTACAAACCCCTAATCACGTAATTGAAAAAGTTTTTAATAAAAAGTATTGAAAAAGCTGGGGGGAAATCCTCTATATTTGAATGTTGAGTCACTGCTTTTATCTATTTAAAGCATGATGCTGGTTGTAAAACAATTGGACGAGGAAAACTGACCCAAAACAGCATCTTTCTTGTGGGTAATATTAAAAGATTAATGAGTTAAGAGAGTGGGAGGAACTCCTCTGACATTTCCAGACTGCGGAAGGTGAAGGTGCCACTGCATGGGGTAGCAGAGCCCCGTCACATGGGAGGAGACTGCAGGAATGTAGTGTTAAGCAGGGAGAGGTTCTTATTTTTGCAATGCCTGGGGTAAATCTGGGGAGAATGTTAATCTGATTTAAGCTGCCACTGGATCTGGGTGGGAAGGCTTGTGTGCCCCCGTGTGCACAGCTTGTCTGCCTGTATCTGATGGCAGGGTTGAAACTATCCTGGGGTGCTTAAAATCAAAGGAAAATCCTTCAGCCTTGTGAAGGAGTCCACAACTCCCCATAGATGATCTTGAGGGTTTTTATTTTTGACATTTAATCCACTGAAATAATTTTCACTTCTGCTGTACTAACCACCTATCTGCGGGAATAATTGTACATCAAAGTCAAATGTAATGGTTTAAATTCACTGCTACCCAGCCAACAGTAAAAATTCCCTGTCAGGAGGAGGAAGAGGCAGGGTGCTACTGAAATTACTGCAGCTTTAGAGTTTATTTCTGTCAGCTGGGAGCGTATGCGAAATTGCTGAAGCATTTACACTGCTGTTCCCCAAGATGGCATAAATGACACAGCTCTGATGGTGCCTGGCATTCCTGCACCCATGGAAGGGGCTGCAGCCAGTGACTTCTCATCCATGGGAGTTGGGTGTCAGAGGGTCAGGCTGCTGTGCTTGGCATCTCATCATCTCGCTAATCTTGCAAAGGTTGGTGTGCAAGCATCCAAATGCAATTTAATAAAACGGTTGCAGTAATTTGAGGGACACTTTCTTTCTGAAAATGAGTTTGTAGTGATTTATAGCAAAGGGAGAAGGTTGTTTGCAAGGGCTGAAACTGGCATTACAAGGTGTAATGACTTGAAACTTTAAGAAAAAGGGGTTGTGTAGGTTGGGAGATAAAAACAGTCTTAACAGTAAGGGCCATTAGGCAGCGGAATGGGCTTTGCTATCTCACGAGCCGGAGTATCGCTGGAGGTGTTTGTGTTAGATAAAATGCTGAGAGGGGGTGGATTGGGAGGCAGAGGTGCCATTTGATGACTCACAGGACCTTTTCCATGCATTTTTTTGGAGCCAGAAATGTGTGGCACCCTAATTCATTTATTGCTCATGTCTGGTCCGTGGGCTTGCTGAGAGTTCCCAGGTATTTGTGTCTCTGCATCCTTCACATTTCCAGAGCTCGCGTGGTTTGCAAAGCCCCCGGCCCTTGGGGATGCTGCAGCTTGAGTGCAGAAGAGGCTCCTTCAAGCAATGGCACGAATAAACCCCAAATACAGTTGCGGGTCAAAATGCTTTGTCTCTGTTTCATCCGTGTCAGCTGGCACTGGGGTCAGTGGGGTGGGCTAGTGGCTCCTGGGAGATGGGCATCAAAACCTCCCATCCTTACTTCTCCTGGGGGACTTGGGAGTGTTTGAGCCAGCTCGCCGTCTGGGAAAGCCATACACAGAAAAGAGCTGGCAGATGGGAGTCAGGCCCCCATTCCTCATCCCTCTGTAGCAACACTGTGCCAAGGAAGGACCTTGTCCCTGGTACCTTCCAAGAGCCTGCCCTGCCTGTGTTGTCCTGTTGCATTTACTGTGACATTTCTTACCATGGTCATTGGTGTTAGTTGGCTGTCTCTGTAAAACATTTTAAGCTGAGTTAATTCCCAGGCTTTTTTCTCCTCCTCTGTGATTGCTTTGATACAGCATGTGTCTGTCTTTTTACTGCACAAAAATAAAAATCCATTTAAGGGGAGAAGTTGGCTTAATTGCTAAAAAGAAGGATGGGATGTGAATAGATGACCTTGCTGCTTCCTGTCCTTGGCTTTAACTTGCAGAGACCTCTTAATTGCCAACACTCAGGTTTTCTATATTGGTATTTCCATTAATCATGGAAGGATTTTGATTTTATAATTTGAAATGTGTCCTAATATAATAAATGTAGGAGGAAATAAGCTTTGTATTAAAAAGAAATTTATGGGCGTATTGTAGCGTTAAAGAGACCATGCTAAGCCTTTTTGCGGTGTAAATTGAGTTGGGTTTGACTTTAAAAAACCTCTTTAACTTGCTGTTATATAACTGCTTCTCTCATTAACGCAGTATCTTGCTGTTACGTGGTTTTATGGTCCCTTTTATTTTTTCAGTGCATGAAATACCTGTCGCTGTGCTCCTCTGGAGTGGGTGAGTTCATGAACCACTGAGGCTCGAGCTTTAGACGTTGGTGGTTCTGTGTCTGTGTCAGAGGGCTTGAGGAAGGGACTTCTTGTGTTGGGCATCCTATTTTGCAGAAGGGGAAACTGAGGCAGCGGGGGGTGATGGAGCTAGGATGGGAGTTTGGACTCCTCTTTCCCCCTTTGCATGAGTTTTTTTTGCAGCCACAGCAGGACCTACACTGGTTAAATCTCCTTTCCCCACATGAAATGCATGTTGTAGATGAAGTGTTTTATGTTCCTTTTCCCATTCTGTGCCAGGGAAAGGGATAGGGCTGGAGGGAGCAGAATTTCTGCTGTCGCTGCTCCTGAGCCCTGACAGCTGGTTTTCCCTTGGCACTGTGCATGACTGTTCTTCAGGAGGCACACGATTGAACTGACATTAATATTAATCCTGTGCTTCTAGACTACACTTGCAAAAGTGACTTTTGACACTTTCTAGTAATTAGGGAAAGAGTGGATGTGGTAAAAGACTCTTGTGAAGGAGAGGAGACAGGAACCTGAAAGGATGCATAATCCTTCCAGAGCAAAGATGTAAATTACCGAAGTAGCTTTTATTGAGGAAAAAACCCTCTATAACAAGCAGGAAGGCAGAGTGAGGGCCGAGAGGTGTGAGGAGCCTTCACTCTGTCAGGGTTGTTGGTCACTGGCTTGGGGACTGCTTCCTAATCCCGGTTCTTGGCAGTGCTGAACCTAGCAGAGGGCTGCTTTTCATTTGGGCACGATGCAGTTTGTGTGGCAGACACTGAAATGTGAGGTTCTGGCTGTTCTTTGACCCTGGATAGCTGGTTTTAATGGAGCTGTTGTTTGCTGTTTGAGTTTCTAAGAGCAGCGTCAGATTAGATGTGTTTCGCATGAGGAGAGTTATTTGCTTTGATATGAGCTTGTTGCTCTGGTTGTGTGTTCAGGGCCTCAGTTTGCTCTTAAAAGTTAATTGAAGATGAGACATTTTTTTGCTGTTACTTCCAGCTCTTCTGTTTAATTTTCTGTTGTCTGAGCCGAGAAAGATTTCTATTTTTTCCCCCTGAATTTTATTTATTTTTAGATAACAGCACTTTCCTTAAACTTGTCTACTTTCTCCATGAATAAATGCTTCGGGAATGTCAAAAAAAAGAAGTTTAGCATCACAGAGGAGTGCTGGAGATGCCAGAGCAAGTGGTGTCCTTCTGGCCTTTGTCCCCTGGCTTTTGTCCCATCCTGGTGAATGAATCAAGGTGCTGCTGAAGAGACTCTTGCCTTGTGCAGTGCTCAGAGCATCCCTCAGGATCTGTCCCTCTGCAGCGAGATGTCCCTGAGTGAAGCGATGGGCCTTGAGCTTTGCCTGTTGCAATGGAGGAAGGATGGGATGGGGACATTGGTGGTACAATTTAAAAGTCAGCACTAAAAAGCCAAGTAAATCATTATAGTTGTGTCCTTCTGCTATTACTGTTGCTGGGGATACAAAAGGGTGGAAATTGCAGGCAAATAGCCCTGTTACATTTCAAATTACTTTTAAGTCTTTATGCAAATTACAAGAATATCCTTCTTGATGTACTACATACATTTCTCTATTCACTGTAAATCCAGAGCCTCAAATCCTGTCTCTGTTTTCCACCTCCCACTCCATCTTTTCTGCCTGCCTGTGACTCCTCACTGGTGTGCTGTGGGCACACAGGAGACAGCAGGGCAAGGCTCTGCTCGGCACCGGCACAGCAGTGCATGGAGTGTGTGGGAGCTGAAGCAAGCACTGTGCTGGCAGGCAAGCACAGCTCTCGTGGGCCCCTGCTCAGCAGGGCTCAATCTGGGCTTTGCCTTATCAGTCCTCTCCTTCGGCCAAGCTGCTTGCTCAGGACAAATTCCAGAAATGTCATCAATTTGCCCAAACAGTAATTGCAGCCATACTGATGCTTGGAGTTGGTTTCCTCTCCACTTCAAGCAATTCCACCTCCTAATGTGAATTTTCTACTCTTCTTGTGCCCCTCCAGGGACTGATCTGCAGGTATGTATCCCAAAGGGCTCCACGTGCTGCTCGAGGAAGATGGAGGAGAAGTACCAGGCAACTGCCCGCCTGAACATGGAACAGCTGCTGCAGTCTGCCAGTGTGGAGCTGAAATTCCTTGTCATCCAGAATGCTGCTGTCTTCCAAGGTGAGTGCTGGGGGTGCTCCAGTCACATGCAGGAGGAGGCAGCATTTCTGCTCCTCTTCCTCAGCACTGGGCAATTGGAAGTGCAGGTGGCTGGAAGCTTTCTGTTCAGTTGTTTTCATATGTTTGTAGATACTATATATGCTTGTTTATGATTAGTAATACAGCTGGTTTACTATATGGTTGCTCTGTAGGGTTTGTCCTAAATATTCCTGCAGCTGTAAGAATGAATGGAAATTTAAAGACTAAACTTCTTGAGGTGCAAATTAAAAAAACCTCAAAAATAATCCACTTTTCCAAGAATTAAAATCTCTGTGCAAGTATTGACTTGTCTGATTCTGTCAGTCCCAAAATACAGGTTGCAGGGATATGATCTGGTTGTCACCTTAGTGTAACGCTTGGTAAGATCTCCCTCAACTATGTGTATTGTTATTGTTATCCACTGCAAACAAAGTTGGTTATTCTGTGGGAAAGGTGGCAGAGGCTGCTGGTTCCCAAATGTGGTCCCTGCTGCCCCATGGGGTGTTTGAGTGCTTGGTGACCCAATGCCCTGCTGTCTGGGACAGCTCTCTTTCTAATGATAACATGATGGTTTTGTTTGCTTGCTTGTTTTTTATTTGTAGAATGAATCTTGGAATATTTTTTAGTGTGGATACACACGAGTTTGTTGCACTTAAATCTGCAATCATTTTTTTAGGGCCTTTACACAAGCAAAACTTAATCCATCCGTGGTTAATGTGCGGTGAAATGACTGCTTATTTGTTGAGTGCTGTCCTATTGAGGTTCCATCATTCTGTGTTAATGGTGTTTTTGCCTGTATTTAAAAAAGAAGTCATGGGCAATCAAGCGTTTTTTCCTTCCTGATGATATTTTTGCAGAATAATTGATTTATTTTTGGTTTTGCCTCACTAATAGCAAGATCCGAGGCCTGCCGAAGCCTGTGAGATCAGGGCAGAGCTCTGTTCTGGGCCAGAACTGACTGATGAAGTCTAATATGTTGTTTTTCTCTATGTAAGATCAAATGAATTGCTGAGGACATAACAGCACATTTTTTCCCCCCAGTAATTCTTAATGCAGTTACCATTAAGTTCCAATTCTAATAACCAGAATGGAGTAAAACTAATGAGAGATTGGTTTCCTAGGCATTGGAAATGCGGACCAGCTTCAGAAATGGTGAATAACCTGGGTGGAATACAAAGTGTCTGCCTCCCTCCTTCCCATTTGACAGAAACTGCAACATTAGTTTTTATTGTGTGTGGGAATGACACCCTGTGGTACTGCAGGTTGTGCACAGCGGTCGCGTGCTCTGGCTCTGAACTTTCTGCCTCTTCTGGAGAGAGCGAATCCCTTGCTTTGATTTTATTATTTCCCCCCTTGCTTTTTACTAAACTGTTATTTCCATCCTGGCCCAGAGACCTGTGCAGGGATTTTGAAGCTGAAGTTATTCTGAGAAGCCCTGGTATGTGGAATTGCCATTCTTGGTGGTGGGGAAGAAAAGCATTTAATTGAATAGTTTCTGACCACTTCTGCTTATAAAAAAGCTTGTGACTAAAAATTGTTTGCAATCCCATTGCAGAGGAGGAATTCCTAGCTGGAACCATTGAGGAGCTCAGTTTAATTATCTTGTATAAAGTGTTTTGGACTTGGAAGGATGATTCATTAGACTTTGAACACCATTTACTTTTGTTATCTTTAAAATTAGTCTGAAAGTCTGTAGAAGAACACTTTTTAAAATAGCTTGATCTTTTGATTGCTGCTTGCTTAAGAGTATTTTGGTGGCTACGGTGCCAGAGGCTGTTCCAGCTATAGAAATTGTGCAGGATGCCCCTGGCAGGGCTGTGCAGGGCACTCAGCTATTGGGGGGATGCTGGAGTGCTCAGGGAAGAGGATCCCCTGACCACCAATGGAGCCCCAGTGGCCCCTGAGCATCTCCTGCAGGTGCTGGGGACAGTTTCCTTGTGGCTTTGGGAATTGGGACTGCAGGAATGGGATAACTGAAAGCAGTGCCAGCTGTGAGATGTGCTCTGGCAGGGAAGAGAGCTCCCAATGTGTCTTGCTTTTGGTCAGACCCCCAGTCTGGGAACCCAGTGCAGAGGATGGATAATTGCACCTCTCTCCAGAGAGGGGAAATGTGTTGGTGTGGAAACACAGCCCAACCACTCATATTAAAAACACAAATGTGAAATCCTTCAGAGTTAATTTTAATATTTTTACCCTGGCATCTAAAGGGACTGCTAGTCTGACAAGCAGAATCTCACCCAGATGTTATTATTTTGCACCAAATTTAATTTTTTCCTGCTGAAGCTAGAGCAACATCTCTGCTGATAAAGATCAAGGGAAATTGTCTGGCATTTACAGGAAATCTCATCCAGGCCTATCTGTTACAATGTTCACTTAGCAGAGTTTATTAGATTATTAGTTTTAGACCCTTGGGCTTTTTCTTTATTGCAGTTAAGAAGGAAAAATCCCTACAAAAAAAATCCTCCCTTCACTAAATTTAAATGGTACAATTAGCTCCTGGTCTTATCTTGCAGGCATTTTTTAAAATTATGAAGATGATTTAAGAAGTGATTTAATCTTTTGGAAACTTGCTGCATTTGACAGTGTTAAAATGGATTGTGGCTGCCTTGACTGCAGTTGAATCTTACTCCAGGATTTTTTTTGTGGGCAGTTTTTTCGCTTTCCCTTGGTGTATCCATGCTGGTACCTGCCCGTGTGGGCACCTCCTGGTTGGGGTTCTCAGCTCTGAAGCTGGGATGAGCCCCATCACCTCAGAACTGCTCATGTGTCTTTTGACATGTGACATTTAGTATTGCTAAATGTTCTCATCCAAACTAACCAGTAATCAGTGCAACTCACCTGCGGGAGAGAGCAGTGAGAACCTTGCCTACGGTTTGCTTTCTCCCCTCTTTTTCTCCTGATAGATCTTTGCTTTTTTCAGTGGGGGAATTTCTGGTCCTGCCACCATCTTGTCTTTTCCTATTGAAACAATGACAACAAAAAAATCTCTCAGTGAATTCTACTGATTTCCTAAATATTAAATCTGAATAGCTCAACTTTTTGAAAGGTAAACTTGAGCAGGAAAATACCAGTGTGGTTCTTCATCTGTCCTTCCCCTCACTGAAGAACTCTGTTCCCTGGGGTTTGCTTGTGTGCCTGTTTATCAGTCTGATTCCTCCTGCTTCCCAAGCTTGGGAATTTGCTTTCGAGTGGTCACTTAATTTCTTGCCCTGCATATTGGCCACATTGCTCTATGGATAACAGAAGATCAAAGCTTTAGCAACTGCTCACTTGCAGCTTTTGTGGTATGTTCCTCCCAGTTCTTTGTTCAAGGGAAAAGGCACTTTAAAGAGTGGAAAGATGGCAACACAATTAAGCACAGAAGGACCTCTGAGAGAAGAGGAGCATCTGCACCCATTCTTTGTGTCAGACTTTCTGGTAATCTCCCCCCTCCATCAAGTGAGAAGAGCAGGAACGTGAGAGCTGACTGTGAGAGGCTGCACACTGAGCTCCTGGAGAGAGCTGCTTTCAGTATTTTAAGTGATTGCTCAAATAAGTGGTCAGCAGGATCTCGTGCTGCCTTTCTGCTGCCTCTTCTGTTGATGTCGGTCCCATCCTGAAGGGACTTTTCCATGGGATGCAAACATGGGGCTGTTGGAGTGTGTCAGTGGCTGCTCTGTCATCTCCTGGCGGTGGCATAAATCGTGAGATACACAATGTGGCTGTTTCTGACCCTGAATCAGGCTGCCTCAATGCTTGTGTGGGTGCAGAATTTGCTTCCACCAACTTTTCAAATAGCTCCTGTGGGGCTGCATTGCTGCTGGAGCATTGGGAATGTGGTGGATGGTGGTAAGGTAGGAATGCAGTAACCCAAACTGGAAAATTGACTGGGATGCTGCAGTTGAGGCCCCATTGGTGAAGGCCTGTAGGTGTAAATGAAGACCTGGTCTGGTCCCTCTCAAAGGCAATGGCATCTTCCCTTCTGCGGATGGCAGCTGGAAAATAACAAAAGCTGTATCGGGGGAAACTTGCAGGGGCTACAGAGATTTGAGGGGCTTTTGGGAGGTGTGTTTCACAGTGGTTTCTAGGAAGACCATAATAAATCAACACCAACAGACCTGCCTGTACATGTTTATTTTCTTATTCATGGGAGAATCCTGTTACTTGTCTCCTCTGGATGGGGCCCTCCGTGGTTCTGGCAGAGCAGGTGCTGTGTGAAGGATGTCAATTCATCTCCCCTTGTGTGCTGTGGTAGGATAAAGGCAGAGCTGTAACTCTTAGTCCTACCAGGCAGCTCTGAAGACTGTAAATCCTCCATCAGGCATAAATGCAGCCATTTTGGTTATTTATAGTTATTTACACTATCCATTCATATCTGTCAGGAATGAAGGCAGTTTTGACATTGTAAGTTTCTATCAGGTTATCTTTAATCAGTTTAGAGGCACCTAAGCCACAAATATATCAAATAGCCGATCCTAATGTTGGAGTCCTCTAAAGTATGACTGAATTATTTATTTTGTTATGATGAAAATGTCTGGGCTTTATTGGGTTTTCTTTGAAGAACTTGATTCTGCTTGAAGTCTGGAAGATAAAAGATTAGCGATTGTCTTTCCAAGTTTCTTATTCCAAATCCTTCAAGGCTTTTCATTTTTCACTAGCTGCTGTTACTACTTTAGAGTCAAGATGAGTGAGCTGAGATTTTTTTTTTCTATTAAAGAGGTTTAAGTATTTAAAGAATTTTATCTTTACTAATTATGCCTTCTACAGATAAATCCAAGATACACGTAGCAATTAGATGAGAAGAGACGGGCTGTGTGGTGGGAGCTTTTCCACGTTAATCACCAAGAAGGGTCCACTGATACCAGCACTGCTCAGCAGAGCTTGTCTCTTATCATTTGGAATAGTTTAATACTCCAGTGTCTTTAAGCCAATTAAGTTTTGATAATTCAGGAAGGTATTTCAGGTGCTGGCAGCAGAAAGAGCCTTGGGTGGACTTTAGCACTGCGTTGTTCTACAGATCGTCACCCTTAGTGCGGGGAGGGAGGGAGGAGGTGATATGAGGCAAGTAGGAGAAGTCTCTAGCTTGGAAAGTTAATAACTATTTCTGAATGTGGAAGCGAGAGGTGCTGGGACTTGGGAGGTCTTGGAGCTGAACCAGCCCTGCAGAGGGTAGATGTGACCAATGGGTCACAGCTGTGGTGTGTGGACGGGCTTGGCTGTCTAACCAGTGTGCAGGGTTGCACAGCTTTTCTAAACAGGAGGAAAGTGATTATGGTTGACTGAATAAATGTATAAAATAATTCTTAGCAGGACTTGAGAGTGTCCTGAGTGGGGTGGTCAGTTTAGTAGCTGCAGGTGAAAAGTGCATGTGAAAATGTCAACTCCTGCTTGTGGGCTTGTAAAATATTAAGCTGACATTTTAGAGTAGACTCAAAAAATGGATACGTTTTTTAAGAAGAGAATATTAAAACTCTTATTAGACTTTACAAGTAAATAAGCTCAAGAAACAGATCTCTGTATCACCTTATCATTCCTTTTCCTAATTAGTCCTCTGCTAACTGGAGTCTTGCTGCATCCTTCTGTGATGCACCTATCTCCACTGTGGCCCTCCTATCCAAAAGCTTTTTAATTTGTTGTTGCTGTAATATTTTCTTTTTTTAATAACTTGTATTTAAAATAGGAATTGTCTCACTGGGTCAATTCAGGCTGGTGTTCTGCCTTTGGCGGGGCTTCCTGCCAGATGCTTTGGATGCACAAAATTTGTAGTGGAAAACTATGGTGATACATTTACCAGGTTGAAAACAATGTTCTAAACCAATGATTACGGGTAGGTGGAAATAATGTCTGCATAATGAGAGATCTCTGGTTGTCAGAATTGGTCTAGAGAGGTAATGTTTCCTTTCAAATAACCAGAACTTATTGTTCATAAATCACAGTTAATCTGTTTATTACACCAGCATATGAAACTGGAAGTCTGGAGTGTGCCATAATGCTTAGCTTTAGGAGCAGAGCTGTAATAGTAGCAGCAATTTCAAATGATTTGAAATTGGGGGATTGGCAAAATGCAGGAGTTTGTGGAGGCTCTGGGCATTAAAAATGGCTGCAGAGGATTGATGAGTTTCTTTAACAAATTGTAAAATCCATCATCCAGGAGTTAGGGCATGAAACTGCCCTCCTGAGCCACATAAACCATGGCTTTGGAAGTATTGCATGACAGTGCATGCTACCGGGAAGGGATATTTTGAAAGATGTTTGGTTTTGCTTTTGTTTCTTCCTCTCACTGCCTGAAGTTTCACTGCCAGCACAGCACTGGCATGTGGCTCACTGGTCTCTGGGGTTGCTGGATGGGGCTTCCCTCACAGGAGTCTCTCAGTGCCCCTCACAATGCTGAGCCTGAGGTGTGGGGCTCCCCTCCTGCCTGGGCTCCCTCTCTCCTGCCTCAGTCAGTACCAGAGTGGTCCCATTTCCCATGATTTCCCAAAATCCTGGTGTATCTTGGACAGCCTTGCTCATAGTTGATGGAGAACTTTGCATGTGTCTCTGGGGTGTCTCCTTGCAGGAGGGACCTTGTTGGCTTTTGCTGCTGTTTCCCTGCATCCCCTTGAGCTCTGCAATACATCCCCACACCGATGGCCTCTCATGCTCCCACCTGCATTTCCATGCATCTGTTGGCTGCTGCAGGAAGATTCTGTGTTATGCCCTTTGCAGAGATTTAACAGCAACCCTCTGACATGTCCATGGAGGAGTAAAATGTGTAGCAGGAGATATCTGTGGCCCCCCCAGTCCCTGCTTGTGGGGCCTTCACGGCTTGAGGAGTGCAGCAGTGGGGAGTTGTGTGTGGTTGAGATCCCTCCCTGTGTCCTGCCTCTGTTTTTCCCCTGCAATTAAACACTCCTGACGTCCTTCCCCTCATCGGTGAAATGAGGCTTGGAGGTTAATAAGGGGCTTTTTGTAACTGCCTGTGTGCTGCTTCAGCAATTTTTAAGCACTGCACTTGGTGTCTTGGACTTAGGGGTCCCCAGCTCAAACTGTGTGGAGGAATTCCTGGATGCTTGTGCCTTCTGCTGCTAGGGTGCTGTCCCCTGCCAGCTCTGATGCTGCTTTTCTGCTGTGGAAGGGGATGGTGCTTTCCTGCTTCTGAGGGGGGAGAGAGGAATTGACTGTGTGCACCCTGGGGTTGCTCCCTGGAATTAATGCTGCAGCTCCATAGGGAATGTAGACCTTTTGGATGGGGAGATGCCTGGGCTGGGGGTCTGAAGGAGGATCACAGCCTTGCTGGGGTGCCTGTGGCATTTCCTGCAGCTTCTCCACGTCTGTGTGGTGGTTCTGCCTCTGCCTCATCTGCTCTGAACCACGCTGGCAGAACACGATCCTCTGCCTGCATTCCCTGTCGGAGCGTGAGTTGTGAGACAACCAGGGAGTGAGGGCTCCCTGTTCCTTCACGTCTCCTGCTTCCCCAAGTAGGCTGTTTTCTGTAAATACCTTTTGAGCTCCAAGTTATCATCTTTTGATAGTTCAAGTACTAATGTTCTTTAAATGCCTCCCGATGCTATAAAGCAGTCAAATGACATCTCTTTAACTTGCAGTAAGGTGATATAAATGTCATGTTACCCTTGAATGTGGTATTTCTAGAACTATGTGGTGCTGTTTAATATTTGTGTTTCACCCTTTGTAGTTCCAGTACAGAAATGGGCATAGCAGCATCTTCCATCACTTGTCCTGAAAGGATATATAGAGGCATTCTCAGCCTGCAAAGTGCTTAAAATGCAAACAAGAGCTAGTTTGCATTTGCTAGGGAGGAAAGGGGGAAGGAAGCCAGCACCCAGCAATAAGGACGGGCTGTCTCTGTAACGAAAACATTTTGCTAGATTGTCATCTGCTTCACTTTTAAAGCAGCAATAAGATACAGCGATAAAATGGCCAATGGTGCATTTCATCTGAGGGAAATGAAACTCTTGCTGAGCCAATTAAACTGTCAATACACTGTGGTTTCATGTTCCCCTGAGCAGACTGGGTCACCTCAGGTGTGTTACTCACTCTGACTTCACCACTGATGTGAAATCAATTTTAGCAATTTATAATCTTTTATTTTACTGTGAAAGTATATTAATCTGTGAAAAACACCACTCAGTGAGGACAGATGACAGTTTTCCTCATGAGTGTGTATGCCTGGCAGTGCCTCTTGGATTATCTGGTGCATGGAAGCCTGTGTGACTTTTGGACACTCTGGAGGCACTGACAATCCAGTTTTCAAGCATGGGGCTTTATCTTTAAAATGTTAAAAAAAATCATAGCAGCGCCTTGGTCAAACTTTTCACTACTTAACTGAAATTGAGCAGTTTGAAACCGGCTTTATTCCCTCAGCCCAGAAGAGGCAGAGCTCTCCACATTGCTTTTGGTCTCAAAGAAGTGCTTATGGCACACTTGTGGTATTACTGCTCACTAGAAAGTAAAGCAGATACATCTGGCATGGGTAGTGGAGAGATGGTGAGGAATATGGTATCTTCTGTGTTTGTTTCTGTGGCAGCAGTATCTGAATGTTTGAGTTTAGGTTTTTATCTGGCAGCTGTGAAGGGGATGCGGGCTGGACTGTGTCTGGTTAGGACTACCTGGAAAAAAACCCCTTCCACCCAGGCACACTGGGATGCTGTACCTGGTGCTGAGTCTACTTGCAGCCCTCAGAGTGCAGGTGTCGTAGGAATCACGGAATCATTTAGGTTGGAAAAGACATTTAAGTTCGTTGAATCCAACCATTAACCCAACACTGCCAAGCCTCCCACTAAACCCTGTCCCCAAATGCCACTTCCATGTGGTTTTTGAACGCTTCCAGGGAGAGTGTTTGATTGAATCTGTGATTGCTGTGGTGTGCACAGTGGCTGGGCTTATTTAGGTGTTTTTGATGGATGCTGGGTTGAGCCCACTTGTCCTGTGTCACACTGGTTGGTCAGAGATAGACATCCAGGTTTGCGTGTGGCAGCCAGGGCTGCACAGGAGATGAGTGAAAATTCTGATGTGTGAAAGTAAAGCCATTTCCATGAAGTATTGCATCTAGGAATTAATGCATCTTCTATTAAATTCCTACATTTAATTGATTAAATGTAGGAATCACTGCATGTTTAATCTGCTACTATTAAAAAAAAACCCCAAAACTTAATTGGAAAAAAATGATCTGAATGTGTGCTTGGGAGAAAAAAAATCGCAACCCTTTGGTTAGCAAGTGAAGATTAAAAAAACAACCCTCTGAGACAAGGCAAAACAAAGAGCAGTGTAGATCAATTGCAAATGAATTCCTTTGCTGATTATCTCTTCCCAAATTTGTCATCTTCAAGTCAAAAAATCTATGACTGAGTGCCATAAAGAAGCAATTTTAAAAGCAATAGAGAAGAGTAAGACTGCCTCTAGGATTACAGCTCACAGCTTTGGAATTCACTCCTTTTGAAGGAAATTGGTGAGTAGCGGATTGCAGTAATGCAATGTATTTGTATTGGTCAAATTCCTATTATGATCACAGTGAAAAATTATGTTCTTTTTTCTAGGGAAAGGAAATTAAATAGGCCTAGTAATCCATGTAAGGAGATTGGTTTACAGTAAAAGGAGGAAAGAATGTGAAGGCTAATCAGATCAATGCATACTCTCAAATCTATCTCATTAAAAAAATAAAATCAAATTGCTACTGAATTTCCGAGGAATTATATTTAAATGACATACATGCTTTTACTGCCTTTTAATTATGAAATTATTTCAATCTGCTTGAGTCTGCTATGTAAGTGGGCTATCAACTGTTCTTAAATATTGGCTCATAAATTCAGAATAGTTCTTTAAATGGAAGAAAATAGTATCCCTGGTCCTTCATCTGAGACTGCCAGCCCAAATCATGACAGGGTGAGAGCTACCATTTACATTGGAGAAATCTGCATTGGTTGATTTAGGTGCACAACTTCCCTCTGGATGAGGCTTTTAAGGTTGTTATTTATGCTGTCATTTGTCAGGGGAGCACTTGGTCTCCGATGTCCGGCTGCACAGCCGTGATCCACCTTCTTATGAGACCTGTGGGAATGGTTATGTACTTAGTGAGAGCTAGATGGAGGCCTCTGAGGTGGCCTGAGAAGGCTTTTCACGTTTGATATAAGGCATTGTCCTCCTCAGTGGGGCTGGGGTGCACAGCTGGTGGGTGGTTGTGCAGCTAAGCCTCCTCTTGTGTAGGTAAGACATTAAAAAAAAAGTAAATGAGAGTGTTGTCTACAGAGAAAAATGACAAGAAGAATACCAAATCTCTTGCACAGCATTTCTGCTTCCAGCAAACACTTCAGTCAGGAGGAGTTGGCCCCTGCTGTTAATATGTCAGTAAGACACATTGAAAACTTGGACTTTTTTTTGGATGAGAAAATACAAGTGGAGAGTGGTCTTCTGCTCAGCCTCTTGTGGAGGGCAGGGTGATGGCTGGTTACCTTCTCTGTCTTTGCAGAAGCGCTGTGTGTGCTGGTTGGAGGGAGGACAGTGTTTGACCATCAGGCTGGGACCTGCCAAAGCACTGCCATGGACACAAAGGAGCAACACGTGTGAGACTGACCTCTGGCTGTCTGAGCTTAAGCAGAGAGCTGGTTTTAGGGGAGATTAGGGGAGAGAGATGGTTACTCTTGCCTGTGGTCCTGCAGGAGGATGGCATGGCTGCTTGGTGGGCTGTGTGCTGGACTTCACCCTCTGTAGAAATGAGGGACAGCAGGAGGAGGATGCCTGACCTCTGGGCTGGTGGTGTGCTGCTGAGGGATGGCCTGAACACTGGGAGGCTCTGCAGGTGCCTATGGGAACAGCCCAACACCTCCTGGCTTGCTGTAGGTTCACATCTGCCCAGCTGTTCCGGGTTCCTATGGCAGCTCTCCTGGGGGTGGGACCCAGGATGGGGCTGAGGTGCTCCTGTCATCTGTCAGCTGGCAAAGAGGGGAGACCACAAAGTGCAGGGACCAGGAAGTCACACTCTTACTGCAACTTGTGTGAGGCTGCAGCACTGGAATAAATGAAGAGAGTGCCTGCATTTAGAGGGGTAGCCTTGAAAAGGAGGAAAGATCTGCCTTGAAGAGCACTGCGCTGATGGAGCCTTCATTGTCCTTGGGAATGAGCTTTGTGATTCCTGAAGAAAGACTGCAGGTATGTTTCCATGCTGAGCAGCTCTTCTGTGTTTGCTGAGAGGTGGCACTTGAATGTTGGAATTTGAGACAGCTTTAAAGCTGGAGTGATAAGCTACTTTTCCCCCTCTCTTGCTTTGTTCATAGGTTGTTTGTTTAGATAATGGCCTGGAAATTATATTAGTAACCTTGTACATCACATTTTGCCACCAGTGAGGAGTAAATAGTGCATTTGACATTTGGAGAAATGGTTCATTTTCTAAGGGATGTGATTCAGAATCTGCTTCTTGAACTAATAGAGAGTATAATGCTACTTTTTACTAGGTTGCATAGATTTTTACCTTGAAGATGCTCTATAAAGTGCACTGCATTACTAGTGTTAAATAAAAGCAAATGCTTCACATCAAATGAGAAGGCAGTGTTTGAACTGAAGAGAGGTTGAAACCCATTTCTTTGTCTAGCTTGTGATGCTTCACTGTGACATAAGCATGAAAAATAATTAGACTCACTAGTAAGTAAATATTTGGTCCTGAAATGGAAACAACGTACAAAGCTGGAAAGAGAGTAACCTCTCCAGATGCATGTTGATCCTCCTGGATTCATCTCACACCAACAGCTAGATCACAAAATTATGTCCAGAAAACTACATCAGAAAGACATTATTGAGGGTGAAAAGTTTATCAAGGTTATGAACAAACCAGGCAATCTCTGCAACCTCAATTTGGTTTTTTGTGCATTGGAATACAGCCTTTAATTATAGCATCATGTGTTTTCCACAAGCTTCTTCCCTTGTGTAAGGGCACTGAATGAATGTCCCTTAATGAGTTGTTTTCTTTCTCCTTGTTGTTTGATGTCTATTTTTGAATACTTTTAAATGACACCTAATGATAGAATTCTTCAACAATTTCAATTACATGTGAGTACTTCATTTTCATGCTGCTTCATAATGCTCAACGCTAAGTAGACGCACGTTTCTTTCATGGTTAGAGAAACTAGAACTCAGAAGGACCTTAATTAAGACCTTTCAAGTTTTTGTTCACTGCAGTGTAACAGTAGATAGTCAAGTTCTGGGTCTTGGGTTCAGCTTCTTTGGTTAATGCTGGCTTTTACACCACACACCTTTTGTCCTCTGAAGCTGGCAAGGCAAAGAGCTGGAGGGGCAGTGTCCAGATTTGAGTACTTCCACTTGGTCTTCAATAATAAAAAGAAGCATTAATGCACCAGACCCTGGGCTCTCTTTTAAAAAGCAGGAGCTTTCAAGGTTGTAAATATATAAAAAAAATTCAACTCTATCTCCCACCTCTCAAGGCAAAAGTGATTTGGATCTGGGTATGTTCCTGCAGATACAGCAAAAACACACCAAACTCAACCACACCCCCAAACTGTGGCCAAAAAGTTCATGTTTATACAGACTTGAAATAAATCCTGTCAAAACTGAGTTCTGTTTCAAAGTCTGGGAAATGCTTTAGCTAATTAAAGAAAAGGTCAGCAGCATTTCTTACTGTAGGCAAAAAAAGGAAAGATAAATATTTCTTCTCTGCCTTGTTCTTAGAAGCAGTTGAACCGTTCTGGCTCAAATTAAAATTTGCCTGAGACAGAGAAAAGACACATGAAGTTGCAGTCCAGATGGCTAGAGCTTGGCAAAATTATAGGTAAGTAGGAAGGGGGTCTGAAGATCAGAAGCATTAGGCAACTGTAATAAGCAGGGCTACCAGCTCTTCCTGTAATCAGTTATGATATTTAATGTAAATGTCGCAGAAAGCTCTTATGCTGTTCTGAAGTGTGATCATTCATTCAGAGATTTGGAAGGGATTCAAATCTGTAGTTAAAGTGAGTTTGCTTGTGGAATGTGAGAGGGTTTTTTATCCTCTGGATATATGATGTTAGGAATGTGTCACTTCCTCTCAGCTGGATCTGTGTGAGCTGTACCTGCTGTGGCCATGTAGACCTCAGGTGCCTGTGTTGTTTTATTCATCCTCTAATCAGTCTGTGTAATAGATGAACAAAACAAACCTTGATCATGAGCAAATATGTCATAAGTTTGAGTTTATTACTTATTTTCTGATGCATTTGTTACGAAAAGTTTTGTTCCAATCTTGTAAATGGCTCTGCCTCTTTTTTCATTTATGTTCATGATGCTGCAGGAGTCACTGTAAGGAAATTAAGGCATGTGTGGATATTTTTCCATGGAAGGCATTTCAATATATTTTTTAAGCCCTTTAGGGACTAACCCAGCAAGAGAATTTAGTTTATGGGCTGAAAAATTATCACCTTTTCAAAGACTTGACTCTAAACACTATGAATGTGCCAGAAAATATTTAGAATTCCTTAGTGTGCTCAGAGGAGAGGAGAAATGAAGGAAGAAAAGAAAGAAGAGATGCAATTTTATCTGTAACAGGAGCTGAGCCTGTTTAAGATGTCAGGAGCTGCAGAGAAGATGCTGCAGTAGCCCAAGTGGAGCCTCATGCCACCCTTCTGGGGAGAAAGCACTGCTCAATTATGTCAGTAACATTGATGCTTGTGGTTCATGGGGCAATAAAAAGTGTAAGGAACCCCAGCAGGCTGGAGCAAAAGTTTCATTTGGAACAGGTGGCCCAGGGGAGTGTTTTGAGTCACTATCCCCTGAGGTTTTTAAAAATCTTGTAGATGTGGTGCTTGGAGACATGGTTTAGTGGTGGACTTGGCATTGCTGGGTTAGCAGTTGGACTTGATCTTAAGAGGGCTTTTCCAGCCTAAATGGTTCTGTGATTCTGTGATTTTTAAGTAATGCCAAAATGTTGAGTTGCTCTGGGTAAGAGACAATCTGCCCTGTTTATATACATTTTGGTACTACTGGCCATCAGCTGCAACAAATGATGAAATTGGGTGGTGACCTGAGCCATTAGATCTTTAGAGCTGTAAAACTCCTGTGGAAATGGGATTGGTGTCTTCCACGGGCAATGCTCGTTGTGTCCCAGCCTTTCTGCAAAGGCTCTCCTGGGGAAGCAGAGATATATCTCCTTTTGTGTTTTTGTAGAGGTCTGAAAGTGCACATAACTCACTGTGATGTATTTGCAGGCTTCAGGAAGGGTGTTTGTGCATGTACTGGAGCTGAGGTCACAGTCAAACAACAGCAGCTGAGCTCAGGGGTGAAAGGGGACAGAAATCAGGACTCCCGTGTGTTATTTCTGAAGATGACCCCCTGCCTTGTCTTGGGTGAGCATGAGGAGAGGCTTCAGGGATCCTTCTGAGAGACAAGTAGAGTCAACACAACACTTTCCTTCATCCTCTCTACAGACAGCTATAATTTTGGGTTGCCACCTCTGCATGCAGAGGTGTCAAAGAAGGAATTTAAGGCTGATTGAGCACTGAGGATCAAGCCTTGCTGCTCTGCTCTCCTCTGGGCTTTGCCTGTCCCTTCTTCTGAACGGCGTGCATCTTTTCAGCCTGCTCTCAAGGCAGAGGCATTTGATTTGGTGCTCCTTATATTTAATTCTTGTTTGCTTTTCTAACCAGCCAGTGGCTAACACTGCTTGGCTCCCTGGCCCCCTCCCACTCCCCATCAAGCACCCTGTCTTCCTCTCCCGGAGTGAGATAGTTGAGGAGGTCATGCAGTATTAATAGGGAAGCAGATCTCTGATTTTGTTTCTGCTTATGGACTCTGACATTTCTGACGTTTTCTGAAGTGTAAAATATTTCTGAGAAAACAACAACTTGGCTTTTACTGAAAAATTAATTATGTTGGCACTTTGCCTGTTGCAGTGGGCTTCTGTCAGAGGACAAAGCCACTGACATTAGGGGGAAAGGGTGAGGTGTGGAAGGACAACAGGAACATTAGGGAGAGGAAATCTGCATTAACGTAAAAAGATCTAATTAAGCATGGATTATCAAGGAGCGATGAAAACTCTTCAGAAGGCATTACCCTCTGTTCAGTTATGGTATACAGCTAACATACATCCAAGTTTACTTGCTTCATAAATTAGTTTTTCCTCTAATTACAGTTAACAGACTATGACTTTCTCTGCTCTTCAGTGATGTTCTCGGTGTTTCTGCTCCCCTCAATGCAGAGATACACTTCGTACAGCAAAGTATGTACAGCTCCTCCTGTGCTGCCCTGGGGAGCATGTGGGAGTAAAATGGGGAAAACCAACCAGGTTTGGTGCATGTGTGCACTTCTAAAGAGTTAGAGATCCAGTAAAAAGCATAAGAGGAGGCAAAATACCAAAGGGCTGTGCTGTTGATCCTTTCTGAGCTTTTCAGTGTTGGTTTTCCTTTTGTCCTTTGAAAGGAAGAGATCATCAGGGGGCTTCACAGTAGGACACTAAGGAATGGATAATTCAAGTTCTTGTTGAAATCTGGGATTAGGGGCAGCTTGTCCACATTAATTGCAATGATGTAACATTGGCTTATAAATACACATGCAAGTGTTTGTAGCCAGCCCTTATAGGGGACAGTGGTGGTGTTGTGTCTGGTCTGGCTTCGCTCTGGGGTTGGCAATCCAGGTGCAAACAGATTACAGCAGTTGAGCATGGACAAAAGAGGGGATGTAAAGAAACAGGTGTGTATTGATGAGCATGCAAAGAGCTGTGGTTTAAGCATCACAGCAAAAAAAGGAAAAAAAGGTGTGAAGGAAGAACCTGAAAGTATAGGAATAAGTAGCTTTGCCCATGTTTCTGGTAGCCCTTCAGATGTAGTGGAGCATGGGAGAAAAATTAGTCAGATAGTATATTCAAATTTCCATTTTATTCCTTCAAGTGGTCTTCAAGAAGAAATGGAGATAAAATATGGGCTGATAACATGAACGGAACAAAGGAATAGTTATTGTATTTGGAGCTTGCTTGGCCATTAGTATTCTATTAATTTTCCTCCTGCTTCTAATGATATGAGGAGCACTGGATACATTTAAAAGGACGCATGTCATCAAAATGGTGTCTGACAACAGTCCCTTCACTGCTTATGATGCTTTTGATTGTTAATGTAGATAAAATGTAAATGATCAGAATATAAAAACTCCCTTTTGTCTTTCTAATGTTTTCAGCTGCCTATTAAACAAATTACATGGGAAAGTGAGTAGTCTGTTACTTAGTACAGTGGTGTCACCCAGGTAATTTGAAATGCTTAATGGTATAGAATGAAGTGTCCTTGGTTTGTTTATTTTCCTACTAGTAATGACATTCTAGGCTAAAGTCATACTTGCTCCTTCAAAATGCAGTTGCCTTGTCCTTACTACATAATTGTAATTTTAATGCATTTTGGTACTGTCTTACAGGGTTTTATGTCAGGATTTTAATAAGAACAAGTAGTGGAGGTGTAGAACTGAGGTGGGCTCTTGCCAAAACCCTCTGCAGGCAGCAGTTCAAAAAGAAAGAGCAGAACACTGTACTGAGGACTGAGGTCTCCAAAATGGGGAGCTGTGGCACCAATGAGAGCAGCTGTGAGGCTGGTGCTTGGTCAGGGATGAGGATAGGGCTGGTCTGGTGTCCCCATGGGCCATCTGGAAGGGAAGACCCTATACAGGTACCTTCAGTGGATGCGATAGGGGAAGGGGCTGGAGCTGTACCTGGGAGCAGTTTGTCTCCAGGAGCAGTGTGGTAAACCTTGGTCATCCATCTCCTGCTGCTGGTGTGTCACTGCATCAGGGCATTTTATGGGCATTTGTGGCTGCCCTGGGGCACTGCCCAGGCTGCCACCAAGGTGGCTGTGTTGCAGGTCACCAGGACCAGTGGTGAATAGCATCATAGCCAATGGTGAGGAGGCAGTTCTGAGGTTTTCTTGTACAGAAAAGTGCCAGATGCCTCAAACTTGAAAATACTGACTTAAAAGTCAGTTCTCTGTTTCCCACAAGGCTTGATTTGCCCTTCTTGATGCAGTAATGTTGCACACAGTTCCCTAAAGCAGGCATGTTTTCTTTAAGGAAAGAGCAATACCATCTGCTGTTGCATCATAATCAGACTTGTGCAGATATAACTTGGAAATGTAAGGTCAGTTCTTCTGCTTTCATTTGATTCCTTCTTTCAGGAAAACTGCAGAGATGTGCATGGGGCAGCTTGTTGTATTCCCTTTCCATTTCAGTAAGGGTTACATCCAAATGGAGCGAAGCATTTGCCATCCACCCTCTGCAGACATTAACATTTCACACTTCCAAGCCAGAGTCTTCCTTTGAGAGCTGTGCTGGCCTAGATAAACAGTAACTGCAAGGATTATCTTTCTTTTGAGGTTTAGAGTGCATGGAGCCTGTGGGATCCTGCTTTGTGTTGACACAAGCCAGTGCACAGTTGCAGATGCTTGGAGGAGAAGTTGGTCTTCAGCTGTAGGGACGTGCTGGTCACTGCTTTGCAGGGGAGACATCTTTGGGGTGGTCTCTGGTTATTTGCTTAGTAGCTCCCAGCTCTTGGGTGCTCATCTGAAAGCTAAACAAGCATGTCTCCTTGACAGGTCACTGATTGCCATGTTGGATAAAAGCAATTTTTCATAGTATTCTGCACTGCAAGTATTTTTTTTTTTAGTACATTTTGCTTTCCTGTAAAATAAGGTGAGCAATTGTTCTGTATTGACAGCTGGCTTGTAAATCAGCTACTCACTTGCCAGATGAGAATGTGGAAATGCCTTATAAGCACTTTCATGTCTTGTGATCGTTTTAATTCCAGAATATTTAGAAGCCCTTTGCATTAGGTGCAAAGTAAAATGAAACGTGGTCTCTGACAGGTGCCAAAACAAGCATGGGAGGAATCTCTCCTCCGAGGGTCTGAGAAAGGGATTTGCAGAGAAACTGCTGCAGCCCCCAGGGAAGGAGCATTGGCTTTTGGATGTTAATTTCATTGTTTAAGGTCAGATTATGTTGATCTAAATCATGCAACTAATTCCATCAACCAGCAAGACTATTTACATAGCAGATGGAATTTAAGTGCTGCTTCTCCTCCATCTCTCCCTGGTTTTGTATTTAGGTCGCACCTGAAAAAATAAACTGGTGTCTATGTTAGCAGTGAGTTTATTATGCTTACCTTGTTGAAGAGGTGTTGAGCTGGGTATTTCCCTTACAGCAACTTACTTTTTATTGGTGTTTTTATGGCCCTTGCTGTGGTTGCCATTCATCTTACTTGACTTCAGAGCTGGTCTTCCAGTTGCTCTGTTTCTTTGATTGTACTGAAAGGAAGCAGCTTCTTCTCCACATGTAGAATTGCTCTCTTTTGGCCTCCCTCCCCTGCTTACCAAAGTCCTGCCCAGACTTAATTTTGATGTCTTTGTAAAATATTTTCAGTGCATAATGCAGCAATAGTGGCACTGTGTAGAGAATCCAGGGAAAAAAAATCAATTTGAGAGCTGGACAGAAAAATGCCTGCTAGCTAAAAACATCTGTTTCAGAGAAAAACCCAAATGTCACAACTTCCATATTTCATAAGCCCAAGCTGTCGCCTTTCAGCTGTCATGAGCCAAGGAGGTCTGTGGATGGGCATCTGACTCATGAACAGAGCTAGAGTTTTGCACAGGATATCTGATGGAGGGTTTCCGTGGGAATGGCCGAGCTTTGTGCACACTTCTTGTTTTCCCTTCTTGCTTTATTGCATGGTACCCTCTGGAAGTGGTGTGGAGGGGACAATACCTCCGCAGGCAGCTGCACAGCAATGGTGTCCCTCTGATTGCTCTTTTGTCTGGGGGACAAAGCAGGTGCCAGGACATTGGTGTGGCTTTTAAGGGGGCTTGTGGCTTTGTGCAAGACCAGCAGCATGTCAGAGGTCTGCATGTGGCAAAAATCTGGCTGTCAAAGAGGGGACCTGAAGAGGGATGGAACAGGACTGTGTTTGTTAGTGTGGTGTTGCAGCCAGGGTCTGTTGGCATGCAGGGTTCAGCAGCTGCCCTGATGCAAGAAAATGTGTAGGTTCACTCTAAAGGTCCTGAAAGGGAGTCACTTTTCCCTTCTTTTTACATTGCTCTGAAACTTGCCTTGTGGCTTGCACACCTCTGACTCTACACAGCACAAACATTCCTCTCTCTGCTGCAACTGTTCTGCCTCTTCTTGACAAGACTGGGTCCTTTCTACAACCAGTGAAGTATTAAATGAAGAATCTTACGAGTTTTAAGGTTTGCCTCAAACTCTGTGCTGTGCTAGGACTGCGGTCCATGAGCAGATCTTCCACAGTCCTCAGATAAACTTGCATTGGGAGATGAATGGAGATAACCAGTGTCCTGATAGGATCTGATCCTTTAGTAAAGCAATGATTACAGTGCAGTAGACTTTTTCCATTAGTAGAAATCTTCTTAGTCTTCCTTTTTCTCATGTTCTAGTTAGAACAGTCTGTTTTCTTGGGGCCTGCTTCTCTCTTTCCCTTCCTTTCCCCAAAAAGGAGAAGGGGAAAAAAATAACGCACAAAATTTTGTAGCAGTAGTTCAGATTGATTTCTTGTATCAAGGCATTCCCATCCCTTTGGATGAGAGTTTCCCTGCATTTCAAGACTACCAAAGGAAAGCTGCACCTTTGAACGGGAGAGATGTGGCAGGAAACCTGGCTCCAGGGAATTGGTTTTCCCATGACAAACTGGTCACCTGCCCAAACCTGCATTGCTGGAGCTGTGTGAGATCGGAGAATTGCTGCTCTGTTTTTTGGAGGGTGATGACATTTTCTTGCTTGTTTGGGTTTCTGGATAGAGAAGATGTTAAATGGAGCTAAACCAGCATTCTGCTCCTGAGAGCCAGGACTGGGATTTTTGTCTCAGTTGAGATTGTTTTCTCTGGGATTGTCTTTCTGCCGGAGCCGTGCTAAGTGTTTAATAGGTGTACCCGTTTCTGGGATTACAAGCACTTTACTGGAACCCCCATTTTGTGTACAGATATTCCCCAAGGGAAAGCAATGCTCAAGTGTTAAGAGACTGGATTCTGTTTCACCCACCTCATATTATTACTACAAATCATATTATTTTAATGAAACAGGGATCCACGTATTAGAGAATCTGTTGTGTCAGCAAAAAAATCAAAGATGCATAGGAATTGTGATCATGTTACCATAATTGCCTCAGTAGTAACATTAATGTTCTTTCACTTCACTTGCTTGTTGTTGATTGAGCAACCTTCTTCTACAGGCTATAAATCTCAATGGCTATACTAATAAAGAACTAAATAGTCTAATAATGTTTCCAAATGTAGCATGGCTTCACTGTTTTAGGCGAGTGCAATCTTTTGTCCAAACCCCAGTCCAGTCTGGGAGGTGTGACTTTGTCGTAGCTACACTGTGACTTACAACAATGTCTTTGTTACTGAATTCCTTCTGTGGGAGACAGGTTCAGAATTTAAAAAACGGTGTAGTTACCAGTAAGAGAACTTTTAGTCATTTGAAAGGGGGGATCAAGAACCTCAGTGAAATGCATCTGATGATGGTGCCCTTCCTTCCATGTGTCCAGTGCAAACAATGAAATGCTGCAATATATTCGTGGCAGGTATTTGAAGCCTGTGATTTTACATTATGTCTGAAGTTCTGTTTTGCATCACCACCAGAGCAGTTTCACCAGTCATCACTCTGTTTGCATGGACAGTGCTGCAGGCAGAGGTACCTGGTTTGGATGGTGGAAGATTGGGTAGGGTGGATTTAGGGCAGGAGAGCCCTGGGCATGCAGAGAATGGAGATTTTGTCAGTCCTGTGCCCTTCTTCAAAGTATAGAAAATAGAAGCTTCTCCTGAGGAGGTATGCTGTCTGCCTGAGCCCTTGCTTTCCTTCTGGAAATGTTGGTTATTCAAATTGGTGAGAAGAAACATTTTAAGGGTTCTTTGTTTCATAACTGCAGTTAAAGATCTTATGCATGGCTTTTCTTGCAGCTATAGCTGAAGTAAAGCCCCAAAGTGTTTGATGTTGCTTTTTAGCTGTCACTTGAAGGGATCAGGAAGTGTTTAGTCATTTGGAATCGCCAGGTTTGTCAGATTGCTAAGGGACAGCTTCTTGGGGAGTCACAGAAATGAGACACTGGTACACACTGCTCCTGGTGCCATTTGCTTTCAACTCCAGTGGGCATCACTGCCCAGCAGCACTAAATCCAGCAATATCTTTGGATTTCTTTAGGTGGTGGTGTTTGTCTTGAGCTTAAATGTTTACCAGTCCAGCCACACACTAGAAATGCCACAGGAGTTGAACCTCTCAGAAAATCAGCAGGAACTCGCAGTGCTGCTGTTGGAGCTTGGCATGAGCAGGGTGACACTGCTCCCACAGCGCTCTTCTGTGGATTCAGCAAGACCTTTCTGTGATGAAGTCACTTTGCTGTCTGTGAGTTTAGGCTGCCATAAATTATCGTTGCTGAATCAAGAATGCAGTGACCCTAAAAAAAGCCTCTTGTAGAAAACACCCTGGTCTTTTAGCCCAACAAAAGAAGTGTCTCTTCTGTAGACAGGTGCTGCCTCTTCTGAAGCTTCATTCTGCAGCTCTTCTTGCACATCTCCTGGTCCCTGGGCTGGGGACTGTGGTCTGTGCAAATCCCCTCCTTCCAAGATCAGTGCTGTACCTGCTCTGGAGCAGAAATCCTGGACGGGTATGCAAAAACCTCTTATGCAGGGACTTTGCTAAATGGAATTATTTTCATAGTTTTTTCATGTGTGATAAAGAGTCAGTTGTGCAGCTGGTAGGGGGATGATTTAGGACCTGCTGGAAAATGGGCTAAAAGTGACAGATGCAGAACATTGTCATTCTATCCGATGATGGAATGGTACTATCCGATGGCATGGTTTGCTCTCCTTACGGCAAGCAGTGCTGCAGTGAGTTAATGCTGCTCTGTTCTCCTGGAGGAGGGCCCCAGCTGCACTTTCCTGAACTCTGTTAATCTATTGGGTTCCCAGCTCGTTAATGGACTGTGAAGCTCAGCTCCTGAAATTCTTCTCAAGTCTGGGTGTGACCTTTCGTGGCTTTTTCTGTGTGCCTCTAGGATGCAGCAGCTCTGTGTGCTGTGCCAGAGTAGGAGAGAGCCAGTGTTTTTCCAGGAAGTTGACTGCAGGTTTGTAGGCTGTGGGACACGGGCAGTGGTGAGATTCACAACAGCACTGACACCTTCGGTGGGCTTAGGGGGATTTTACACTCTCTGAAGCATGTTTGTGTTACAAAGGCAAAACTCTGGCAAGGGACTTAACCTCCCAAGCACAGAGAAGCAGGAAACAGACCAACTGCTGTAAAAATCTCCCTTTGGAGTGTGTTCTTAGCAACCCAGTAACTGTTCTGGCAATAAATGATAAACGAACGGGGCTTAACTTTTAAGAGATAATGTTAAGCTTCCACAACTGGGCATTGTGCTGGGAGCAGCTAAGCACAGCAAGCTGTCGTGCCTGCATAATAAGGTTTTTGATATGACAAGTTTTACTGTAACTTCAGAGCAGGCTGGCAGGAGCAGAGAGGTCCGGGGGGGAGCAGGGCTAGATGAAATCTGTGCCGAGGGGGTGCCAGGAGGCTGACTGTAAGCAGCAAAGTCCTGCAGAGGACTTACAAAATGAGCGGTTTATGCCGAATTCCTTTAGGTTTTTCTCATAGCTAGGTAATCTTTTGCTGCAGTACCCTCGGAGGTATCTACCTGCCTTTACGTGCTTACAGGTAAAGAGTGTGTCTGTGTGTGAGTCACCAAACACATCCCCTCACACCCCTTCCCAGGCTGCCTGCAGAAAACAAGTTGAAGCTTTGCAGATGTACCCAGTGTGCTTGGATCAAACATATTGAAAAGACTGTGAAAAAGCTTAGCCCTTGGTCTAGCAAGGGCTCTCTGAGCAATGCCAAATGCTGAACCAGCTTTGTTAGCTAAATTGCTTTAGCTGGCTTTAATGTTTTCATTGCTTAAAAGAAGCAGTGGATATGCTTTTTGATGTGCTGGTTTTAGAGGTTTTTTTGAGGAGGAAGGTGTTGGTTGATAAAGTGCACAGAGAAATAAATTTCTTCTATATATCTGAAAATCCTTATTTTGTCTGCATTCCACTTTCATCTTAGATTTCCTGTCAATTTATGTGCTTTCTGATAAATGCTACCTTTTGGTGTAAAACAGCTTGAATATTTAAAACATGGCATTTTGATTAGCTAAACTAGAGATTTGCTTTGACACATCATTTCTTTTGTTCTAAAATGCCCTGACAATTCATATCTATGGCAGCCAAACAAGCAAATCTATGTACAAAGCTATTGTTCATTCTTGAAGTGTCACTGCTAAATGCAATGAAGTTTAAGCATTTGATTCCCCCCCTCTTTGCATGATGGGAGGTCCATTTCTCAATAATGAAACCAGTTTTCTTGCAAAAATTCAATTAAATGAAATATCAAACATAAATCAGAATGAAACTCGCTTTGAGTTCCCATATGTGCCTATTGCTGCTGTGATAACACTGGAAAAGGCATTCATTGTTCAAACTGTGCTTTTTGTCTCAGTATTGTTTTTCTGGAGGAAAAAACTCACATAAAACAACAATGAAAAAGAAGTTTCATGTGCTACAAAGCCAGTCTTGATGCTCTCAAACTTGGAGATGTGGCAGCCTCTCCCAGAGCACAGTGGCACTCCCTTAAGCAGGAAAAATTTTTGGAAAATGCTGTTTTCCTATTCTCAGGGATGGCTCAGACCACAGCTGTTCTCCATGTGCTGGAGACTCATTGCAACATCATGTTGATACCTTTCTAGAATCCCTGAAATTTTGTTTTGAGACATAATTACTAGAAGTGTTAATGGCTTCATTTCATCCATTTGTATGAAATAGGAGAGTCTTGGGGCTGTAAAGCCCTCCCTCGAGTTCTGGTTTCTGAAAATCTCTGCTGCCAGAACCAATGTGGGTTTTTTAAAAAAAGCCTTTTTTAAATAATTTTTTTTAAAGTTTAAGAAGCCGCTGGTGAACTCTTACTGTGAAAATACTTTTTTTTTTTTTTTTCTGTGTTAGAATAAGACGATATAAAAGGCTAACAAGGAAAGGTAGGTTAAAATACTTTAGATATATCTTGGAAAATCTATTTCAATTATGTTCTGTGTGCTTTTAGTGGAGACGATAAATCCTAAAGAATTAAGAGAGCCATAAAGATAAGTGTTATGAGAGAGTACGTCTCACACTTCACCTTTAGAAATTAAAATATTTGCTGTGAAATCAGATGTTATAAAGGTCACTGCTTTGCTTGTGGTCACTGCTTTGCATTAATAGCAGGAGGTGACTGTTGGAAGAACTAGGGGAAGCCACTTCCCATAATATGGAAATTAAATGTGCAATTTACTGAAAATTCCCTTCCCTGTGAAATGCCTTGCTAATGCCAGGCTCTGAAGGGAACTTTGCTTTATATTTCAAGTTTGCATTTGGACAGACCATCTAAACTTTTATCTGCCTTGCATGAAATATTGATTACATTAGCATAACATGAGGTCACTTTTCTGTTCGTCCAGTGTAGCTGGGCAATAAGGAAGACAAATGAGTTGTTTCCAAGATGTTAATGTTTGTAAATGAGAGCACAAAGCAGCTCAGATCACAGGTGCCACTTTGCTGTACCTGTGTGTGCATCTCCAGGGATGTCTGTCGCTGGTAAATGCCACTCTGCTGCTGTTCAGGGGAAATTTGTATGACAAGTAACAATTACTTTGGACAACTACTGACATTGCACTCAAAACCACCCCCAGACTTTATTGTAACAACATTTTCCACCAGAAAGACAGTAAAACCAATGAGGCAGAGCCTGCCTGGCTGCCTCCTTGTGACTATGGGAGAGTTGTTGCAATGTCGTAAATGGCCTAGTATGTCTAAATGTGAGCTCTGTAGTGACTTCGGGCTTTTGGCTGTGCCCTTTAGTGCTCATCTGCGGGTTGCCATCCTGTGAAATGCTGCTCTGGGTGCTTCTATGCTGATACTTTATTTTTTAACTCCCTGTATTGCTTTTGCAATGGGTATACCCCAGTGCCTTCATTTGTTCCCAGTCCCTGGGCTGGGGTGGATCAGAGCTCCTGGAGCAGGGGTGGCACTTGGTCAGGGGTTTGTGTTTAAGCCAGTCTGCACCACTCAGCCCAAGCACCAGGGCTGGTTCTTTGGCTCCAATCACCCAGAAGTGTGGGAGGACCACAGTGTTTGGAGAAGCTCTGTAGAGTTTGGATCCAAAGTGGTGGTGGTGGTTTTTTTTTTTTCTCCCAGGGAGCAACCATCAGTGTATAAAGACAGTGCAGATACTGAGTTGTCATGGCTCACATGACAGCTTTCTAATAAGTTTTTATTTCTGAGACCCCAAGGTATTGGCTGTATCGGGGCGGGTTTTTACATCTTGACCTTTCTGCCTTGTTTTGCAGGAGCAATGATATCCATGAACAGAGCCAGGATGTTCCAGTGACTTCCTTGTACTGAGTGACGTGGTCCCTGGGGGCTGCCAGGCAGCAGTTGGGCTGACAGATGAGCATCTTAGTCCCAGGAGTCCCTCACTACCACAGGCTGGTCAGCAAATACAACAGTTAGGCATTGTGCTGGCAGTTCCCAGGAGACAGAAATCTCTGTGCTTCAGCCTGCTCCTTGCTATGCTCTTCCAGTGAGATGCAGAGGAATCACCTAAGAGATGCAGCAGGAATCACCTTTTTCACTTAAATCATCTTTTGCTTTTGCATCTTGTGTCTTGTAAGCTACATAACAAAATTATTTCTTGTAGGTCTCTACCCATGAATGACTTGCTCATAGTCTCATCTGTGAAAGACACTGAATTTTTTTTGACTAGTGGGGTAGTCTGGTCTCAGAAGTGATATTTCGGAGTTTCTAGGCTCTGGATTACCCACCCCTTATGTTTTTCCTTTTTTCCCCTCCCTAATGACTATTAAAAACAAAGCTGCTCTAGATGAGTTGTTTGGAGAAGTTTGTTTGACAGACGTGTTGCCAATCTGGGGTAAAGAGGCATCTGTTTAACCTTGTTTAGAACTGCATCTCAATGGAAAGCCATACAAAGGGTGGGGTGAACACTACCAATAGACTTCAAACCACTGTTACTTCAGTCAAACTGAATTCTAGTATGAGCTCTACAGTTTTCTTCCTACACCAGCCCCTTTTATTGTAGCTTTCCTCTGGATTTCTTGTAGTTGTCTTGCATCTTTCTTAACATCTGGCACAGCAGAGTGGATTTGACATCCAGTTAATATTTCACCATTTGATAACACACAGCAGAACAAATTTCTCCTGTTTTATATATGGCACTCAGCATCACCACTCCTGCCTTCCTGTTCTTGCCACTTGAGCAGCCTTGGGTGCTTTTCCTGCTGTGCTCCTGCCCATCCTGGTGTGTGTTTGTCCATGTGGGTCTTGGTGGAGGACATCTCTGGGCTCTTGGTTGAGCTAATTGAATCATCTCTCCAATTTGTCAGAAGATCTTGAACTGTAGTCTTGTTTCCCAGAAATTTGAGGGGGTTTTTTGGTTGCATTTTTAAAAATCTCCTCTCTAGTGAGGTCCTAGGAGAGTTCCCTTTTCCATCAAAGGAGGGAGCAGGAAGTACGAGTGCTCCCAGACAGCCTGGAGTGCTGTGCCCCTCCCTTAAGTAGCAGTGTCTCTTAAAACCACGCATAGTTTGGGTGTCTGCTATGTATTAAGCAATAAGACCAGAAAGATGATTTGCAAAAAATCCTGTTTTATGCCCAGTCTGCTTTCTTTCCTTCCTTTAATGCTGTTAACTAAGGATGGCCTTTTTAATGTAGAGGATAATGACCCTCAGGTTTTGTGCTGTCCCCGCCGTCCCTGTCTGCCCAGTGGGACTGGGGGATACTGTGTGGGATGCTGTGCCAGCTCTGTGCTCTTCACCAGTGCATCCTCAGTGTGCTCACACCCTGCTTTGGGGTCCCCTCCCATGGGAATGTGTGAACCTTGCTGCTTCTTTCTAAGGCTTCCTGTGCACCTCTCTTCATGTGTAAATAATGGCCAATCTGCAGAAATGTTCCTGAATTTGTTCTGTCTAAAACCATGGGTTTTAATCTGCAGACCCCATCCTGGGTCTGCTTCTGAAGGAGCTCTGAAACTAAAACCACTGGATTGTCACTTGGCATAAATTTGCTGCCCAGGTGCTAGTGTGTGTTATTTTTTGGGATTTTTAATGTGCAGAAAACTGAACGATGTGGGATTCTGAGAAGAGCTATGCCTGGTGCTGTGCTTGGTCTCGGGAGTGACTGTGCCTTGGCAGACCTCTCTTTCATGTTTGCACATACAAATGAAACCTGTGATTCAAAGTGGCCCAACCTGGACTGGGCTTTATGAATCAGTGGTGGGAGAGACTAAAATATTCATATGGTGAATATACAATGTGAAATGTGGGAGACGGTGCAAGAAATTCAGTTTCCTGAATCATTGGAGGAGTACAGTTACCAAGTGCTCTGGGCCTCACTGGGCTTTCAACTGAGGTGTAGGAGGAAACAAAATCTGCCCATTGGGAACCTGCTGTCTAGGTCTGACCTCTCCAGTCTGTTCACTGAATAATTTAAGCTAGTAAGGATGTCTGGAGCTCATCTGGTCCAGCTGCCTTGTCAGGGCAGGGGTTGCAGTTTCCAGGTTACCTCTGCAGCTCAGAGCACTGCCCCAGCCCAGGGGTTGGCATCTCCCAGTCCGGTGAGCTTTGCCTGCATTTGACTCCCTCTCCCCTCTCACAGTCTCTGTTTATTAGTCCTGCTGTTTTTCTGCCTTGGTGTGTTGCTGTTTTCAAAGATGCCTTCTCCCTAAATTCTGATTCACACATAAGAGTTGCAGGGTTGATATGAAGAGGTGATTTGTTGTTGATTTACCTGGTGCTGTTCATGGGCATGAATTTTTCTGTTCAACATATTGAATTAACTTGGGTCACTAAGTTTACAGGGGGCACCAGTTAAACCAATATAACCAGCTCAAAATGATTACCTGATGCCACATGCAGAACACACGAGTTAACAAAAATGATTTATGGCTCATAGGGCTCATGGGGTATAGTAATGTCCAACTGCACATAACTGTGAAATATTAAGCTTGGTCGTGGCATCATTAAATGTGATGAATCTCTGTCTCTGACACCATCCTCCAGTGAGCAGTGCCTCCAACAGGCATGCTTCTAATGCAGAAATGTTTGATATTTGAGGTGACGTATGAACATTTCGAATGTTGTCTGCTTTGTGGAGTGCATCTCCTACCTTGGGATTCCCTTTGGGACTCAAACGCAGCCTCCTTGTGTTTGTTCTCAGCATTGGGGTGTTTGTGTTTTAAGTTCCTCATTCTTCATTAATGATGTACACAAGTGTCAGCAGAGCCTTCCTCTCATGTTTGTTATTTCTTGCAGTCATTGGCACAGAGGCATGTGTGATAAAGACTCATCAAAGCCGTCATTACTCTACAGTTATCTGCACTGAACTGTCTGATTTGTCTGTAAACCTCTCTTTGATCTGAGCCTGTTTCTGGCTACATGCCTCATTATTTACTTTCCTGTAGCACTCCCTTCTCAAGAGCACACGTCTCCTGTTTAATTCATGATCAAAATATATTAGTGTTCATATTTGTCTCCCTTTTTGGCACAGAATACATAAGTGAAAAAACCCACCCAGCCTCCAAGTGCTACTGCTTGTCTTGATCTCAGGATTGGGCCCCTCCAGCTCATGTCTGCTCCCAGCCCCAAGGCAGCTGTTGTGGAAGGACTGTGGGTCTGTCTTGGCTTGTCACTGGAGGGACTTCAGTCACAGCCAGGAGTAAAACCTGGACTTGTGGTTGCCTCCTGGCATAGCTCAGAATCCATGCAATGAATTGTATTTCATGCATAGTTGTGTTTTGCTGGGGAAAACTGACAAAGAAGTCAACACCAACTTGATTTGTCTCTTTCAGTTGTACTGCGAGAAATGTGTTAAAATATATGTATCCTGTTGAATGCTGTGATAATTACAGAGCATTAAATGACATTTGAGATAAAATCCCACATGAACACACAAGGGCTGTCAAGGTCAGGGTTTAGCAAAGCTTGTCATTCCCATGCCTTAAAATGCAGATTGCATACCAAGTCCCAAATGGCCTCCTAACAGTGCGGAAGCTTTTTCCAGCCTGCAGTCGCACAGAAGTTTGAGCATTTCTCCTGAAATTAGTGAACCGTTCATGAAGTCAGGTGCTGTTGTGAATTTAGCTGTTAAAGAGATTATTTAATTCCATTTGCACACTTGAGAGCTTGTTGGTTAACAGGACTGGTAGCTTTCTTACAACACTTGGTATGCTGTTGAAGGAAAGTTTGCTGCTCTCAGTTTTATACAGTTAGCCAAAGAAGAGAGTTTGGTTTTTAAATTTTTTTCCCTGAAACAAGGCATAGCTTGGGTAACTGCAGGGAGAGGCTTGAAAACCCAGCCTGGTCCTTCCTTAAGAGTCTAAGATGTCAGGAGACAAATCAAATGAGTCTGCCTTGTTTTTATTAAATGCCCTCGATTTTTAGCCTAATGACTTTCCTTTTCATTGCTTTGGGTGGGCACAGAGTGAGCACAGGCTTTGGTGACCATGAACCCTCTGCTGCAGAGCAACATGCCTGTCTGTCCCAAACCTGGCTCTCCTCTGCGCTGCTTTTCCTGCTGCTCCATTTGCCTTGATCTTGTCACCACTGAGTGAGGTTTTAACCTGCCTTGAGGAGCATCTACTGTGTGTGCTGCTGGCGAAGGGGCACTAGGTGTGCTGGTGGGGGGCTCTACTCTGAGGAGGACCCCAGACTCTCCCCTGCCTGTCCCTCACAGCTTCCTGAGCCTGCTGCCAAACTTCCTTGTGTGCATGGGATGTGATGGCATTTGGAGAGTGGAGGGATGGCAAGATGCACTTTTGCCCTTCCAAGTGCTCTGACAGCTCCTGGAAACACTGCAGCCCTCTCTTCCTGCCCTCTGGCTCCAGTCTTGCTGTGTGGGAGCTCTGGCTTAGTGCTGGCACAGCAGAGCCAGCAGTGTCCAGGAGGCATGTGCTTTGTAACTCGGTTTATCCAGGCTGAAGAGGATTGTGCTGCTTCTGCTGTCACATTGACAGATATTTGCACGTCACAGGCTCAATGGACTTGCTGTACTTACATTTTGACTGAGGTATCACATTAAAAAAATTAAAATAATAGGAAAATCCCAATAGCACAGCCTGGGTCAATAGGGCTGGTGGAGATGGGGGAAGGAATTGGCAGTCCTGGGCAGCATTTTCTCTCTGGATGGCCATTTTTAATTTTAACAGGGACTGCAGGTACTTGCTTTGCTGCTTCTGCTGTTGAAGTCGTGCTTCCTGAGCAGGCTGCTTAATTACAGTGGTTTAGCTCCAGTCTGTTTGAATTTTTTTTTTTTCACTAGCGGGTATGAAATGGAATTGGATCTCTCTGGAGCATTGAAATTGGTCAGAGCAGAAAGAGTAAGAAGGAAAAGTTACTTTGAAGTGGGATTCTTGGGAAACTTGCATCAAACTTTGCCTGGTTTTATACCCAGAATACCCTTTATGCTGATGTTCATGTGGCTGGTGTAAGAGAGCAGAATGTAGCCTGTAATTTGGGCTGCAGCTATTCACAGAGCAGGCAGCACACTGAACCAAGATGAAGCCAGATGCCAGCTATAGCAGCAGCATACTCTTCCTCCCTTTATTTTTCGCATTACAGAATTATATGTATGGGACTTGCTTGAATAATAACTATTGAGAAGGGAGAACTTGCCCCACTAATCATGAGCTTAAAATAGAATATTTGTCTCAAGGTTGTTGCTTATATTTTGCATCTTCTATCTTGTGCCCTGTGCTGCTCAGTGGCTATGGGGCTGTGTTGGTCCAAAATCACAGTTCCCCTTTTAAAAAAACAAACCCCTCATTTCAGTAAGATAAAAGGAAGAAAGCTTTAAAGCTTTTCAAACACAGAGCACGTTGTCCCTCTTGGAACTGTTGGTAAAAATGGATGCAAGAAACCAAAATTAGAGAGAAGAAATTATAAAATGTAGCCTCCCCCCCCCCCCCCCCCCCCCNNNNCCCCCTTTTTTTTCCTTTTTCTGGGCGATTTTAAAATATTCCCTTCCTGCAGATGGCCTGCTGTGCTGGAATGCCCCATATGTGGCATCATGTGTGTGCAATTACACATTTTGTCTTGATAAGTTTGACGTGTTTCTGTAGCCGGCTGTTTGTCAGTCATCAGCTTCAGCCCCCCTCCAAAGAGCCACGGTTGTTCTTCCTTAATAACATTTTAGATCCTTTTCCTTCTCAGCTGAATGACAGATATTAGCATATTCCTTTGGAGGGTGGTGCTCGGTGTCTGTACCAGTTGATGGGGTATTGGCAGTCACAGATATTCTGTTTGTCATTTAGCTCAGTGAGAAAAAATGTGTCCGAATCTGATAATGGAGAACACAGAAGCAATGCTAGCAGCCAAATGTCTGCTTTAGCCCTAAATCACTTGTTTCCTAAAAGCAAAACAAATCTGAAGTGTGGGAATACCTTGGAGAGGATCTGTCCATGGGAACTCACAGGTACTGATGAAACTCAGCACATGGGGTTTATTGGAGTGAATGAGCTTATTGCTGTTTTGTGCATTCTTTTTTTTTTGTGAAGAAGGCATGTTGTCTTTCTGAATAACTCTTCCCCATGGATGTCGGGGACAGCTCTTCTGTCTTGCCTTGCTTGCCTGTCAGTATTAGGGGTGGATCCTGGGGGTCTGTTGAAAGAAAGTTTATAAAGGACAAGGCGGATTGTTGGGCTGGATTGAAATTCCTGTTGCTTCTAATGTGGCAGATTCGGGTGACTAACTGTCCAACAAACCCATCTGTATGGGATTTAGAGAAAATATAGGAAAAGCAGGAAAATGCCTGCTCCGTCAGTAGTACAGCATTAGAGCACACAGTGGGAACAGTTCTAGTCCATTAGCAGCAAAAATGATCTCCATCAGTAAATACCACTTTTCTGCACACAGGATCTGTTTCACTCTTCATGCATGTGTCTGAATTAGGAATTATGCTATTAAACTAGCTGTGAGCAGAATGGTGTGTACAGATAGGAGTGAAGGCTGCTCATGCCTCATTCTGCAAAGGGAGGAAATTTCCTTCTCCCCAGGTGCAGCCGGATGGACTTAGCAGAATGTGTGCTTGTTGCTGTGTTAGGCTTTTTGGGCTCAGCTGTCAGTCAGGTCTACAAGCCAGAAATTAGTCCATCATATAAAAGCTTCTGGTACAGCTCCTTCTCAAAGCAGAGGAAACAATTACCAGTTGCAGTCACAGGTCAGAGTTCCGGCTGCTGGTCCTTCCCCTTGCTCTCCTCTGCCTTGTACCCACCCTTTGCTGCCTTGCTCTTCTCTTCTCCTCACCTCTTTGTTGAAGGCACCTTGGTGGTTCTTGTTCTGGTCCTTTGCTAACCTGAAGGTGTCCCAGGGGACAGAATGTGGGTACTGCAGAGGGACAGATGTGCTCTGCAGAACAACAGTTCAGAAATTAAAAAATTTTAAAAAACCAAAAAAATTGTCCCAGTGTTAGCAATAACACTAATAACTGGCTAATAATTGCTGGCCTGCTGCTTTACCTTACTCTGTTCAGCCCCTTGTGGAGGCTGCTCTGATGTTGTGCCCCATTTCTGTTGCTCTTACCAGCTGCAGGATGGAGGGTTTTGGACACAGCCCCTGGAGCTGGGACGGCTGACACATCCCCACAGCAGTTAAGGGCTGGATGTGAGGTATTGACTTATCTGCTTGAAGGTCCCTTTTGCAGCCAGAAGGGTATTAAAGACCACCTTGTACAACAACACTGAGGATCCCTTTGATCCATGAACTCCTTGTGGAGAGCTGAGGAAGAGATTCTTACCGAGGCAGGTTTCCAGCATTTCTCTTAGCATCTTATTAGCTGTGGGCATTCTTAAAATCACCATTCGAAATAATCAAAATTTTATGAATCATGGGATTCATAAAATCACCCTGGCATCTCTCCTGCAAGACTGCAAAACATTTATTTTTCAATGCAACAGATCTGCAGTTGCCACCTGCAGTGTTGGATCACCATCCTGTTTAGAAAGTCCTGACAATGAAGCAGTCAAAGCCAACTGGATGAGTGATGCCTGAGACCTGTATCAACAAAGGAGCCAGACTTCTTTTCCTCCTTTTTTTTTTTTTTTTTTTTTTTTGTTGCCAGAGCATAAAAAGACTGACTGCTCCTGAATTGAGCCCTTGAGAGAGGTACAGAAAGAACACATGGTAGGGAAGGGCAGAAAGGTGGGTGCTGTTGGGTCAGGTGGACATTTCTTTCACCAGCAAGAGGCAAGCAGGATGTGGAGAGGATAAGGATGCAATTGGGCAGTATCAAGCAGATCTTCCTCCATGAGTCAGTAAGGATGATTTCTGGCCTCTCCTGCACTGATGTTGGCAGTTGCAGATGCCCTGTGATGGATGTGGTGACTGCCTAGGGTGGGAACTGAGCTCTGAGTTTAACGGGCTGAAGTCCTGGCAGAGATATTGAGGATGTATCTGAGACTTAGCTGAGCCCCAGGCAACTGTCCCAACTTGCACTTTGTGCCTTCCACACCAAAGGATTTTTGTATTATCATCAGGCAGCCAGGACTCTTGCAATATGCTATTAGTTGTTTTAATACTGTTTTATTAGTTAATAAATTCTTTTAGCTGTAACTTTAATCTGTAATACTTTGGTATGGGGTGCCTGGGGAGGAAAGCAAGAATCCAGAAATTATGTGAAAGCTTTTAATAAGCCATCAGCCCTTCCTGCAGTGCAGTCCTGTGGGAATTAACTGCTCTGTGCATGAGTGAATTCTCCCTCAGCCTTCCATGGGTGGCATCATTTTGCCCTCAGCTGGCACAGCAGATGCTTGACTGCTCTCTTGAGTGTAGTAAATGGGGCATAACTTGTTTTCTTGGTGTTGGGGGACAGCAGTTTCAGAAGCTGGACAAATCCTTTGAAAATAATGGGCTCAAGCATGTCACTAAACCCTTCCATAGTGCTGGGCTGGGCTCCTTCCTTGTCCAGGCAGATGATACCAGAGCTTCTGCTGAGATGCCCTTTGTTGCTGGTTCTTGTGCCGCTTAGCAGAGATTTAACAACAAGCTGCATTGAATTTGCAAGCAGTGGAGCCCAAGACAAGTGTGCTCTGCATGAAAGGTGCACCCGAAAAACCTGGAGTAGGCTCCATCTGGGCCATTTGATGTAGCTGGCACAGCAGTGGCACTTGCTCTGTGTCTCTGCTGCTGTGTTTGTGGGATATGTTTTGCCATTTTCCAGGGAAAGCTTTTATTTGAGGTTGACTTTTTTTCTCTCTCTGATGGGAGAGAAATTAATTACCACCCTTGCTCCTCTTACTGCCCTGAAGACTAGAAATATTCAGGAACTTAATGTTCAAACGGCTTTAAAAACCAGTATCTCTAAATGTCAAGTTAACGTGCTCTGGGAACAATGTGACTCAAGGACCCGGTATGAACATCAAATTGCATCTGCTGCCACAAGGACTTGTGGGATCCTCTGAGGCAAACACAATGGAGAGATTGAGAGTTTATTTCAACTTTTTTCTGCCTTTCTTCTAAAAGTAAAGTTTTATTTTTCTCATGCCTGTCCTCGCCACAAATGCAGCTTGAACCTGTCTGAGATGACAGATTAAAAATGAAACCTCATGAATGAGAAATGCAGCCTGCATTTTTTATGATGGTGGAAAAAGTAAAGCTGTTTTAAAATGTGCATATTTTTAAGAAAGTAAATGACTAAGTAGGTGAGATGTAGGTATCAATAAATATTTATTCCAAAGAAGTAATCTCCCAACAGAATTGAAACTTTTCTCATCCTTTTAGGCAATTAAAAATCAATGTTTGTTTTTCAGAGTGGAAGTAACATTTTTCCAGTTGCTTTTGGAGCGTGGCCACTGTTGAGTGAAAAGTTTCACAGCTACACAGTCTGTCCTTTTAGTGCAATTATTCTGAAAAAATTGCTATTTATAGGATGGATTTATAGGATGGATTGTAACAGTCTTGAAATGCAGGGGAGGAAAAAACTCCCAGAGTTAACCCAAATGTGAAATCGTTCTCTGAAAAAGAAGCTGGAAATGGGGGTCTGTAGTCTCCAGGTGGGCAGATGGTGAGTGCTGAGGCTGGGTCACATCTACTCAAGGTGGGAAATTGTCGTGGAGGTTTATAAAATTGAGACAAATAATATATTCAAATGAGCCTTATTTTATAGACCAGTTAAACCAGATAAACCAATTAAAGCTCTGTAAACACGTGAATACAGATTCATGATCTCAAATACATCTGGTCACTACATGACTGGCTTAGGTACACCTGCCACAAGAACTTAGGGACCTGTTTCTGGGGTTTTGGGGAAGGCTGTTGGTGCCTCCTGAACCCTGTTTCCTGTTTGTCTTCGCAAGTCTCGGTGTTGCAGACTGTGGCATGTGAAACAGCACAAGGAGCAGAACAGTGATCACATGCTGAGGTGTGAAATGCTGGAACAGACCTGTTGTGCATGTGCTTGGGTGGGAATATCGTGTAGTAGGAGCACGGGGTCCTTTTCTGTCCGAGGGGACTCTGATGCATCGGTGCAGTGAGTGGTCCCTGTCCCTCTCTGGGGATCCTGGCCACGTCACCTGGGTGCCCCAGGGCTGGTCACCTCTGTGGCCAGGTCCTGCCATCCTGCAGTGGTCAGCACTGTGTGTGAGGTCACTGCAGCCAAAAGACCACAGCACTTAGGTGAGGGGCATTTAATTTTGCAGGAGTAATCAGAAGGAACTGTTTGATTTCCTCCCACTTACCTTTTAAATTTGTGTTGCCTCGCAAACCGTGTGCCTGTGCACACTCTTGGCTCAATGGCTTTTTACACCAGTTGCTCTAAATGCATTTTAAAGAGCTGAGGAATGCACACACAGCAAGGTCATGTAAATTAATAATTATCTAAGCGCTTCTGCCCTTTTCTGCCTCCAGAAAAGAAGTGGAGGAGGGGAAAAAACTTTTAACTGCCTCTGGGGCCCTCTCCCCTGGGGCCCTCTCCCCTGGGGCCCTCTCCCCTGGGGCCCTCTCCCCTGCGACCCTCTCCCCTGCGACCCTCTCCCCTGCGACCCTCTCCCCAACCCGACCCTCTCTCCCCCTCCGTCTCCAACTAGTTTTTAGGGCTGATCCTGGGCACTGTTATTTCAGCCACAGCCTTGGACCGATTTTACTTTGTCACTTTACTGTCGCGTTGCCTGTATTTGAGCCAGCACATGAATTTTCATTTCCAAACGTGTTTGGGTTTGTAATTCATACAGTGCAAATAGATTAATCACAAGCCATGCAGAACTTCTAATTATCAAAACTTGGAGTACAGAAGAGGTATAAATCATGACAGTGTTGCTTTCCAGCTGCCAATTAAAAATGGGAATTTAAGCTGCCTGAGCGTGGAGGGTTTAGGTTGGGAAGTTTCTGTTTCTGTGTCTTGCAGAAGAGTTAATGAAGAAAGGGTTTGCTCATAACTTCTCATTAAGCAACAACTGGATTTATGAAATACTGGCACTAGTGGAATAATTAGGATTTTCTATTATTGATGACTTGGACTCTTAAAGAGGGATGCATTATCTCAAAGACTGCTAATCCTGAAGCCTGTGCTGGTGCTCCGTGCAGTGGCTGGAAGTGTGCCTGGACCACGTGGAGCCTGCCTGGGCTGTGCAGGTTGCTGGGAAGAGGAGCACATTCTCAGGTGGGGTCCTCCTGCTGCCAGACTGCGGCCCAGTAGGGGTTGTGGGATCAGGCTGGCTGGTACAAAGTGTGGGACAGGATCTAAATCTGCACTGCCTCCTCCTCGGTCACCTAGGAGTGATGCCAGGGGATAGGGGCACCATTTGCTGAGGGGTGGGGAGGTGGCACTGTGGACCATCACTGCTGCCTCTGCGCTATCCAGAGGAGAGGGGCTAAACCAAGGAGAGGAGACAGGAGGGATACACAAATGCCATTTGCTGCTCTTTTTGCCCCATTTTTTGGTAATGTATTAGTGGTACCCAGCACACCACGGCCCCCATGCTAGCACCCTGGTGCTCTGGGCACTGCCAAAGCTGTGGCCATGGAGCAGATATCAGGAACCACGACTGTTACTGACTTTTAGTACCAAAGCAGAGTCCCTTTCCTAGGGGAGCCAGAGCTGGTCTTTCACATTTTCCACAGAAACTTCAGGCCTCAAGGGCTGGCAAGGCAGCATGTTGGGCTGATGGAGCTGGGCAGACCAGGGTTCTCCATCATGACTCCCCGGGACTGTGGGGATGTTAGGCAGCCTTGTAAGCCTGTTGTAATTTTGAAGCGTTTCGATAAGGTTCCCCTCAGCTTGAATGTTACATATCCCTGCATATGTTCCTCAGTAATTGAAAGGGACATCAGGCGAATTTGATCTGTCTGGCTTTGACTTATGCTGTCCTTTTTGGCCTTCATGCCATTAAGAAAAAAATTGGTATTGATCTGAGAGTATACCACTACATTGTCCTGCAATTTTTCTTCCTTGCTAGTAGAATATAAATCGATAAAAGGCAGCTGCTTGCGACATGGGGCAGATATGATGCTGTCATTTATATATTGTAAGTCCAATGATAGCTGATCACATCAGTATGTCTGCTGTCCCAAACCTGACATGATTGAATTGTCAATAAAAAAGATTTTACAGTAAAGGAAGTTCTGCTGGCAGTGTAAATGCCTGGAAGCCTCACTTCAAGTTTGATAGAAGATGAAGCAATAAGCTAGGCTATCATTATATAATTCCAACAGCCAAAATATTTGGAGACTTGTGTTCTCACATGATACTGGAGCTGGGGGGAAACCTTTTATTGCAACTTGTTTGAAGAAGAATTATTCTGAGACTGAGGAATATGGATGGCTTCTTCTGAAATGAAGGTATGTTGGTGAGGGCTAAGAGAAATAATGTAGGACTTGTTTGAAGTGAAGATGTGCAATTTCAGGGCATTCACAGGAAGGTTATCAGTGTTTCTGTTTGCTTGGAAGCAAATCTTGCAGGAAGGACTGTGATTGAAAGGATGGTGAGAAGAGACTGGCTCTGCTCCTATGTGGAGTCTCTGTGAACATGAAACCAGAATATGGTTCATGTTTTTTTCTGGACTGCAAAAAAACTGTTTTATGATAAATCTGTTCGCGAGCCTTTTCTTGGGAATTAGGCTGGAAAATGCTGCAGCCAGTGCAAGATGGTGCCAAGCCATTTAAGAGCTGATGGAGTTGCTGCTGTAACTTCTTGGAGCTGATTCAATTTCTGCTACCCAAAGACCTCCCTGTACCAGGTCTCAGCCCAGCTGGAGGAGAAGTTCCAGCCGGTAGAGAGGCTGGTATGTAATCTGCTCCCCTGCATCTCCCAGTGGAGTGTGCCGGAGTGGAGATGGAGGGGAAGAGGACTCAGGGAAACACATGGAAATACGCAGTAAAATCTAAGAAAAAATGTGCCTTGCCACGCTCCAAAAAGACCTTGCACGTTCAGAACACACGAAACTCTTGGACACAGCCTCATGTAGTGGTTTTTTGTGACACCATTTGGTGAGATGCAGTGAGGTCAGATGAGGCTGTGAGATGATCCTATAAGATCTTGGCTGGATCCTGAAGGTAACCATGTAGATGGTCACCCATGGGAATGGGTCTGGATCCAGCAGTGTGCTATTTTAAACTTGTTCATTCTCTTTGAATACATTTTTCAAAGTTAAATGGCCAGTAGTAATGTGAGCTTTCATTTCTACAGATAAGCTTGGACCAACTGCTTCCTTGTGCCAAGGGTTTCCTATGTCAGAAATTGAGAGCTTTGTGTCCCTGCAATGCTGGCTGCCCTGTGCAGCTCCTTAGAGAATTTCCCCACAATCTGCTGGAGGAAACCCCATTCTCTGCCCTGCATTTCTGCTCCACTTTTTCCCTGCTTGGTAGTTACTCATGGACCTTGCTGATGGCCATAGCTTTTAAAGGATGTGCTAATTCAATTGCCTGTGATTGACTGTGTTCTTAATCTCTTTATTGTGTTTCACCAATTTAGCTAAATCCTAAATCCATTAGGTGCTCTCAGATTGCTTTACAAGTGTCCAGAGGAGGTGTTTGCAATAAATCCACCCTAATTCTCTCTGCAGACAGGGTTTTAAGACTTCAGACCTGGGCTGGAAGAAGAGCAGACTGATGCAGGAGTGGGCTCACACAGGAACACGAAGGACGAGAAGCAATTTAGCCTCTGCTTCTTTACTTTTTTTTTCTACCATCTAGTTGATGTTACTGTCTACTTCACTTTCTGATGGAGATAAAAACTTTGAGATGCATGTACTGAGAAACCAGCTTTGGGGACTCCCAGTTCCCTTTCACAAAAACCAGTGAGGAATCAAAATGATGTTCTGTTTGTTAAGTGAGGGCAGCAAAGCTCAGAGAGAAGCCCTCAACATTTCCTGTAATCCTCTTTCTTCTTTTTTTTTTCCTCTCCTTTATGGGGGTTGGTGTACTGGCATTGCCAGATACGAACCTGCCACTGGCTACTTGCACTCTTTTTTTTTTCCTGTTCAGTTTGCATTGCTTTCATGCTGCTTAAGCCAACAGAAATGCTTTGTTTTAGGACAGGAACTGTAGCTAATAATTTGTTCAGGAGCAAAGGAAATTAACTTTTCCTCCCTAATTTTCCTTTCCCAGCTCTGAAGGTGAACACTGGAATGTGGTTGGCTCTGGGGGTGCCACCACACCCTGGTGCTGGAGAGGGTGGGAGCCCCAGCCCCTTCAGGGTCCCAGCTCTGGTGCCTCTCAGCCCGCAGGGAAAACACGTCTGAATTTCCAGTGCTGCATCTGGGAGGAATAATTTGTGGTTTGTGGCTGTTTGAAATGGCATCTTGTGCTTATACACTGCTCGTTAGGTCTACGGATAAATGGCATGACAGCCTGGGAAATGGGGAAGGGTAAGATGCCCACATTTTAAAACTGGTTGGCTTTGTTAACATATAAAGGTAAAGGCTGGGACTCCCTCAGATCAGGGTAGGGTTACACTGATGCTCTGGAAAGAAAAGGAGTAAAAATGCTCAGGGGTTTTATTGCACTGTATCTTAAGCTAGTCAGTCTTTGGGAGATTTGGGTATATATTTTTTTGTAGTAGGGAAGTAAATATTAGGATGGAACATGAGCATCTTCATAGGAAAGATGAATTTGCAAAACATTTTGCTGTCTCACTTGAGTGGAAGCATGTGGTTTTCAGTTCCCATAACCTCGAGGCATTACAAAATCATGATTAAAGCCGTAAGAACAATGTGATCGGCATTAAAATTGGTAAGTTTGAAAAATGATACACTGTGAGGTTTTCCTTAATTTACTTTTCTTGTCTGCCAGCGCTACAGGTCACAGTTTCAAGCCTTTTCCCACAGCAGCAAGGGCTGGATTGTTTTGGTTTTTAATTGTAAACTGAGGTCTTTATGTAAGCTGCTCTGTCCAAAGCTGGGCCTTCAGGAAAACAAGAGATTGTGCAAGCTCTGAGAGCAATTCCAGTGGTTGGGAATAGATTCAGCCTTTGTCAAAAGTGAAACTTTGCTACAACTATCACTTATTGAAGTGGGGAGTGTGCCAGTTGGAACTTAGATGGTATTTATAACCCTTAAATGATAAGGTATGAAAATATTCACCTTGCAAAAAGCAATCGTTCTTATTAAATGTCTGTTTATTAAACAGGTATCTCTATTTGATCTTTTTGGTGGAGAAAAATACCCTATCAACTGTATATACAAATTGGATGGTAATTCTCAGGTAGTGCTTGATGATGGGAAATCAGGAGCACAGCAGTGGCTCTGGACAGCAGAGACGTAGATGACACTTCCAGCATTTTATATTGTTACCCTTTTTTTAAAAGTTGTAGCCTGTTTAATTAATGGTTAATGGTGGTTAATTCATTCATGTGCAATTAAAAATGCCCAATGCAGACTTCACGGAGACTGCACATAAAACACAGAGGCTTAGTAGGGTATTAGAGATTCATCTGGGTGCCTGGAATACAGAGGATCTTTGCTTTGGCTTGTGTCTAAGTGTTCTTTGTTTAACTGATAGCTGCTAAGTTTGTTTAACTGATAACACATGTTGTGCTGTTACTGGTGTTGACCTTTTCCCAGTTAAACTGGCTTAAAATGAGAGTGTTTATGGGGAGATTCTGCAGCCCTGGCATCCATGGACTCTTTGTCTGTGCACTGGGGGAGTTGGTGTTTGGGGGAAGTTCAGCAGAGAGCTGCATGTTTGCAGATTTTAATGGCTCTTGTTCCAGACGGCTTTTAACACACTCCCTACACAGCCATCCTGGGCAGGAACTTCTTTTTCCATTGCCAGTTTAGGTTTTGCCACTGTGGTTTCATCACACTTCAGGTTTCTTGAGCATGTAAAATGCTGTCAAATTGTTAACAGGAGGAGGAGGAGGTAGGTTTGCAGTGCAGCCTCGGGCTCAGCAACAGCAGAGCTGCTGCTGTGTGCGAGGGGAAATCAAAGGAGTGCTTTGTGCTCCACTCTGGAGCCTTTAGAGAAAGACTGGGTCTGTGTCTGTGGGGGCCTGCTCTGAGCTGCTGCTACTGGACATCAGGAGGAGTTTTTCCAAAATCTGTCACAGTGAATGGACTGAATTTGAAGAGAAGTGTCAGCAATGGAGTGAGTCCATCCCATCTGATCGCTGGCAGCTTTTCACTCAGCCTCCGTGAGCCTGCTGAGAGCCTGTCTCAGCTTTGTTCACCTGCTTTCAGCTGCCTTGAAGTTCCAGGGAATCTGTGAAGTGTTTGTAATGGAGAAGCACATGGGGAGCGTAGCCACAGTGTTGCAACGTGACTGTGGTCAAGTGTTTCCAAGAAATGCTTTTGAGGATGCAGGGATGTCATAGAGTATTGTTGCTCTTCTGCTGTCCCCAGCTCTTTCCCTGCCTCCAAAGGTCCCTCTGTTGAGGGCTCAGGGTATCCCTAGATGGAAGTGTAGACTGCCCATCAACTGTGGGCAAACTGCCCGGATGCTTTGCCCTTTTTGTCCTGGCTTGGGGTGAGGCTGTTCTAATGGACCTTCAGGAAGGGAAAGAGACCTCCCCCCTTGGGAAAGGAACCTTCCAAGGTCTTTGGGTCTTGTGTGAAAAGCTGAAAACCTTGGCGAAAAGCGAGAATGTTTGTAGAATGCTATTTATTTCAAACAGAAAAATAGATTTTGATATAAATATGGGATACTGTCTGCAAAGAGGTTGTTCACCCCTCTTTGCCCATGTTGAGAACTAAATTTTTTTCCTGGTGCTGGACACAATTATATAGATCTCCCCTTCTCTCTTCTCAAGGATCTTTTCCATGCCACGGTGCTGCATGGTGCTAGAGCTCGGCTCTGGCTTGGGTGAGGGAGGTTTGAACCCAGATCGCAGAATCATTAAGGTTTGAAAAGACTTCCAGGATCATTGAGTTCAACTATTTACCCAACACCTCCATGTTCATCACTAAACCATGTCCCCAGGTGTCATGTCCATGCATCTTTTGAACACTTCAGGGATGATGACTCCACCACTTCCCACAAGCAGCGAATGATCAATTCAAAGATTGGAAAATGGGTTTGCTCTGATTTTTCATTTCTAGAGTCTGTTAAAACTCCCACTATTTTGTTATCAAAAAGGATCCATCTCTGACATGCTTGAGCCAGTCAGTTAAGTGCAAACCAGACAGGAAATGAAATTTTTGGTTCTTGACAAGAAATGAAAGAAAAATGGCTCTTCAAAGGGAAGTGTTCTCTGGCAGGAGCAGTGGTAGGCTTGGCGTAGGGGAAGGCAGTTGTCTTCGGATCAGAATTCTCTGTATTTGAACCTGAGCTCTTTTCCCCCTTGGTTTTTCTCTATGGATATAAAAAAAAAAAATCAGCTGTTGATGCCTAAAGTGACTGAATAATTGTACCTAAATTGTTATAACCTCTCAAATACGTCAGTGCTTCCACTGGAAGAGGAGATTATGGATGGGAGGAGAAGCAATGTGAAGGTTTAGAAAAAGGTGATGCCTTCTCTTATTCAGTGGAGGATGTCTGTAGAGGGAGGCGGGCAAGTTACTCAAAGGCTCACTAAGACATTAAATCCCTGCAGAGGGGCCATTTTAGACAGGCCATGGTGCAGTATGTCTTTGAAATGACCCTCATGGGCTCTGCCCTCCCTGTCCAGCAATAAACTAATTCTCAGGACTAATGGTAAAATTCTGCAAGGCATGAATCTCCAACTTAAATAGATTTACAGTGAGTTAATAGATTTTCCAGCATATCTCTTGCAACCTATTTGTGGTGGCATCATTTTAACATACACAGTAATTGAAAAAATTGTCAGGATTTACAGTCTTCTCTGACCTGTGTTTTCAACACCTAGGAAACACTCCATAATAGACATAACATTTGCAGTATGAACATAGACCTTGTGTGGAAGTGTTCAGACAGGAGATCTCTCTGGGTGGTAACTTTTCCTTGGGAAAAAGGGGATTTTGGAATTATGAGCATCTAATACTTAACAGAAGCCACCAAGAGGGTCACATGTGCCAAGAGTTGCAGAATAGACAAGTCAGAACAGTGTAATGATGAAGATGAACCTTCAGCTTTGTAGGTAATATATTCTGTGTTGGTTTCCACATGCAGCCTTTGAAATACACGATCTTTATTTTGAAAGGACTATGATGAAAGTATCATTTGGAAAAGCTGTTTATTTTTTTCCCAGGCTTTTTTATCCTTGCTCCTTGTGTTATCATTATTTATAAATCAAAAGTTACATTGATCTGGAGATTATGCATTAAACCATGTCTGAGCAGTGGTTGCTCTATTACTGAGAAAAGCAGCTGCCATAAAACTTTTGGTAAATTTATCGATCGATACTCTCCATGTTCCTCTTCAGAAAAAGAACAAGCTGAATTTTAATTTACTGGGAACACAGCTGAACACGTGGCCCCCGTGTTCAGCAAGGGATTTAAGCCTGTGAGGAACTTTCCAGAGATGAATAGTGCCATTACTTTGCAGAGGATTATTCATGTTCTTGAAGGAAAGCCTCTCTGGAGAGGGCAGTGGAGCCTTGGATCGATTCCTGGCAGCTGTGGTTTTGAGTCTTGCTCCTGAGAGCCAAATTATCATCTTGTGCTCCTGTTATAATGGTTGCCTTACTCTCACAGGGGGGAAGGAGGAGATGATAAAACATCTTCCTTGTAAAATGAGTGTTAATCAAACCAGGGCTTTGAGCCAGGACAAGCAAGATGCAGGAGCCACGTGGAATGCTGGGTATGGACCACCCATGGGCTCAGCTGGTGCCACCAGGACGTGATGTCCTACCTTCTGCTTCTTCCCTGGGCTGGGACGTGCCCATGCACCAACTTAGAAACCAAAGTCAAAACCAGTCAAACAAAGAGATCCCACAAAAAAACCCCCAAACCAACAACCCCCTGAAAAAGCCAAGCAAACAACCCCAGCTCAAATAAACAAAGATGACCCACAAAAAACCCAACCCAAAAAACCCATCAAACCACCCTTCCCCACAAACAAACAAAACAATACCCAACCTCCCTCCAGCAAAACCACCAGTAGTTTGGTGGGCTCCACTCAAGGTACCTCAGAGGAAGGAAGAGAAGAAGTGAGTCTAGTTTTTGGAGAGTGCTCAGGCTGGAAACTGGGGCCATGGGTAGGTCTTCCTTTTTTTTAAAGTATTTTTAAGGATGGAGATAGTGCCTGGTGTTTGTGTGCCTGGCATGCCCTGAGTCCTGTTACAGCAGTGCTGCTGTGAGTATGGTGTCCCGTGTCAGCCCCTGTGGTGTTTCAGACAGGAGGGGGATTGGGTACCCTGCTCCCTGTCAAGCAAGCGACTGCTAAAATATTCTGCATAGGCTCAGTGAGTCAGGTGCTGCCAGGGGGCATTGGAGTGGCTACTTGCACGTGTGCTCCTGAGGTGATCCACAGTCTTATCTCCATGTTGGAAACCTCTGTCTTTCTCAGAGGGGTCTTGAGACAAAACCAGCTTGAAAATCACTGAATTGCTTTTGAGAACCTGGGCATTGTTCTGTGTCTTGGAAATGGTCACTCCTTAGGGGGAAGAGTTATACCAATATTGGTGGCTGTATGTTACTGAGTAAATGGGTTTCCCGAGTTCTGCTGGTGCAGGTAGGAAACTAATAACAGAAATAAAGGGGCTGGAGTGACTAAAGAATGGTCAACAGGTGCCTTGAAATAAGTGCAAGTCCTACATGTTACTATAGGGATCAAGAACTGATCTTCTGCCATTTGCTTTTCATCAGGCATTTGAGATAAGTTTAAAGAGAATTTGGCCAGGAGAGATTATTAAGGAAGGAATTTGCTGCTTAAATAAATAGACTGCTCTCCGTTGTTGGAGACTTAACAGGCTGATAAAAGCCCTCTGGAATGAAAGGGAGCCTGGAAAGCCTGTCTCAGATCTGCCTTACTCTGAAGTTACTGAGACCAATGCACTTCCGAAGAATTTTTTTTTACTTTTTGAATACAAGCTCAATTTGACCTGGTGGCTTGCTTTATCTTCATTTATTCTCATGAATAAAAAGAATTTGCTAGGCTTGCATTTTTTCAGAAGTTGCTTATAACTTTCAGTTTAAAATACGTGGAGGAACAATGCAAACTGGTGTCCTGGTCTTTAGATATGCTTGGCTTGTAAATTTGGGTGGGAGTGCATGAAATCACTTGCCCTCTGCTTGATATGTGTGGCTTGTCATTCATCTTTGAAGAGGTATGCTGCTTTTTCGATATCTTTATAACCCCATTAGCTGGATAATGCAGCCTCCAATTAGTAAAATAAGGCTGTGTGGGTGACCATGTACTGGCATTTTACTGGGGTTTTGTTGTTGTTTTTCTGTTTTGTTGGGGGTTTTATTTGTTTTGGGTTTTGTTGGGTTTTTGGGGGGTCGGGGGGGAAAAGCACTTTGTGTTTAAAAATAAAAACAAAACAATCCTAGATGTGCTTTTGCAATGGTAAAATGCCTGGATCTGTGATATCTGCTCAGTTACCCAGGGCAGAGAGGTCCTTTTCCCAAGGCTTTTGTAAGCTATTCCTGCTGCACTGGGCTGTGCTCCCTGGTTGAGTGCCTGGCTTGAAATAAGAGTTGTAGAAGGAGTCTGTTGTCTCTGCAGCAAATTGGAGAGGTAAGAGACACTAGTAGCAAAGAAAGTAAGTATCAGGATAAAAAAAAATGGGGAAGGTGAACTTGAGCCCTGGGCCTTATATGGGTTTCAGCATCAGGATGGAGGCATGGGGGCATGGAGAGAAGTTTATCTTTCTCTCATCTGACAGGTTGTCAGTACAACCTTTACCTCTACCAGAGCTACCTTTTAGCTGCAGAAGCCTCTTACATCCTCTCTCTCTACTTTTCCAGCTTGTGCTCTCAGGGCTTGGATTGAGCCTGCTTCTCCAGGCCCTTATTCCTCTTGCCCTTTGATTTTGATAAAGAATCATGTTCACTCACCACTTGCGCCAGCCTTGACTGTTTGCATTTTTAACTTTGTCTTTATTAAATTTTCAGGAATCTGTTAAGCATTCACACATCTGTCATGGCACGAAGCGTTATCTTTCTTGATGCTCAGGAAAACAAATTATACAATGGATGTGCAACCCATATTTAATCAAAACCACCAAAGCCACGCGTTCAAGCATGAAGCCCCAGAAAAGATTTTACTGCAGAGTCATTCTTGTGAGGTGTTTGCTGTGAGATTTTTTGGGGGTTTTTTAGCTTTCACTTGGAGTATAGGTTTCCTGTGTTGACTTGGGTACTCCCAAGGGTCTCTAGAGATCTCTCAAGGCATCCTGGTGCCCCTCAAAAAAACATTGCTTGTCTGTGGTCTATTCCAGCACTCCTGACCCTGCCTTTTGCTGTCATGACTTGTGGATGCCAGTGTGGGGTACAGAGCACTGCGCTGAACTCCCTCCAGGCAGGGCCTAGTCCAGACAAGGGGCTGGTTGGAAGTGGGGAGCTGCGGGCACCAGCATTTCTTGTTTCCTTGCTTCTAGACCGGTAGCAGCTTGAGTTGGTGAGCTCTACTGTCTGCATTAACAAAGTTTTTGTGTGCAGGATATAAATATTAAATGGGAGAACGACAGTGTGACTAATTGTGTAACAGATGGACTGTTACCTGGACTGGAACAGGAGCGCGTTTTCAGGGCAGTTTGAGTGGGTATAATGAGATGGATCATACAGTATTTTTATTAGAAACCTCAGGGAGTATATTTCAAACTGCCAGGGCACCAGATAAGCTGAACAATTAAAAATAAATGGCTTTGGAGCTTGGCGTTTTGATAGAAACAGATAATTGGGAGAAGATGCTTTTCTGATAAAAGCATAAGGATTTGGCAATGGCTGGTGAGCAACACTGGCTTGGAAACTTGTAACTTGGCTCCTGTGGGAGTGAAGGCAGTGGGCATGGAGCTGGAAGGAGCCCCATCTCATTTAAAGACTGGACCTTTGCTCTCTTGGACTGCTGGTGATGGAGCAAAGGTAGAAAGCGCAAACCTCGATGGCTTAAAATTAAGAAGACAAAACAACTGAATTGTTCTACTTTTTATTACTAATGCTTTGAAGCTAATCTCATAAGCTTGGGAGCTTGAGACCGTAATTTTTATGGTGACAATATTGTAAAAGTAATCCAAAAGGCTGTGTCATAGTTGGGAAAAAAGCATTTCCTAAGCTTTAAACCCAAATGTGTTCAGAGAAACAAACCCTGTAAGACCAGCAATGGCACCATCTGATGGGTTTTGTAATGCCATAGACAAAAGTAATTATACTGCTTAGAAGAGCTTTTGTCTCCAGATAATGTTAAAAACTTGCAGTGTAGTGTAAATCATAACGGAACAAATCTGGAGGCTGCTCTTATTGCTGCCAGGGGAAATTCTCTTAGATTTTGTTTCCTTTCTGCTCAGTATATTGCAAACCTTTTCCAAGTTGGTAAATAAGTATTACCTGCTGTTTGAAAAATGACTTGGGGTTCATCTTGCCAGTCGTGCCTTTGGCAGCCAGGCTGTTATTGCAAACAGTTGTTCCTGTCTTGGTGAGCTCTGCTGTGTTTTGGGAACACAGGCTGTTGTGATGGGGCTGAAGTTGTGTGATTCATTGGAGATATTAAAGAAGCATTTCCTCCTTTTAGAGCTCACTCACATGAGGATTCCCCTGGCTTTTTTTGCCGCTTCTGAGCACTGCCACAGCAAGAGCCAGGTCAGATAATATTTGGTTGAGCTAACAAACACCCAAACTTTTAGCGTTTTTTTGATGAACATTTGAATTCCAATCCATGGACGTTGGTGTAGTGTTTTTGAGGTGCTAAGCAGTTTTGGCTTTTAAATATAAGGGATTTTTAAAGGTTTGGGAACCTTGGGTCTGCAGGAAATGCAGTGATTGCATTAGGAACAGATTAATGAACTGATGAATTTTCCATGTCCTGCCTGGACACCCAGGGTGGAAATGATTCCTGTGGGCTGAGAGATTCCAGTACCAAGCTCTCTCCTGATGATTTGTTATTTGTGTCTGGAGAAGTGAAGGGAGAAGTTTTGCCATCAGCAGGGAAGTGCCAGAGATCAGGTGGAGCCAAAGCAGGTAAAGTCTGGCCAGACCAGAGGCTCTCTGACCCCTGCAGTTATTGCTGTGCCTTGTGCAGAGAGTTTGGTGTCAGGCACTGTGAGTAGGGACTCTCCTGGGGAGCAAATCCAGGGACATGAGGAGAGCCATCGAAGCCTAAAAGAGGGACTTCATCAAATCCACTGAGCTTCAGGAGCTGGGTCACTTGCTGCCCTGGAGCAGTTGCATCACAGATGAGATTCATTGTGGCAGGAGGAGCACATTCATACCGAAAAGGCATTTAAAGTGCATTTTGTGGAGCTGGTAAGATTTGAAAATGGTTTCATGTGCAGGGCAGGGAATCACTGTGTGCCACATTTGCAGCCTGTGGCGCTCCCAAGCAGCAGCATCCTGGGGAAAGTGCAGGGAATCACAAAATGCATCATCGTCATCTGCGGAGGGAAATTCAGCTGACTGCCAGTGATCCCTGTTGATTTCAAGGGAGGTTTCTGCTGCATGAAAATCAGTTTCCTGTTCATTTTACAGTTTAGGATAGTGCATGACAATTCACCACTCTGGCACAAACTCCTGGAGGAGATGGCCCTGGAGCTTTTCTGAGGGCATAGGGAAATGGTGGTGACACCATGACCTTGTCTAGAATTACTTGCCTGGTTTTCTTCCCCCAAAAAACCACAAGCCTTGCTGTTACTGGCTCTTGGTAGTGGAATAAAAAAGGTTGTAGTTCCTCCCCTGTGAAGATATATCTTAGTGGTCAAGATAAGACAAAGTGTGAGGAGGAAAGTTTTTAAGCAAACAATCCTTTGCAAAAGAGCAAATGGGAGTTGTGAGCTCAGCTCCCAAGAGGAAGTGGGAGTAGCCATGGTAGGAGCTTCCCTGCTCAGAGAGAATTTATGGTTGCAGGATATACGTGTCTAGATGTCAAGAAACAGGCAAATCAAGGTTGTAAGTGCAGTTTTAATGCCTTGGTATCCATGTGCTGAGGAGTGCATGGGTCACACAGTCCTTCACCTCCACCTGTCTCTGTTCCCTTCCCAGGTGCCCCATGGATGATGAGCTGCTGGTGCAGCAGGTTACGCTGTGCAGCCCCTTCACCTTTGCTGAGCTGTTGCCAAAGAGGACTTGATTACTGTGCTGTGTGACACCCAGAGAAGGGCAGCTGTCCATGTTTGAAGCTTGGTTTTACAGCAAAACCAGAGCAGCACATTACTAGAGGGGCAGCATGAAGCCTGTGGCATGTCATGGTGCCTGACTGCCACGGTGGATCCTGCTGTCCCTCTTCCCAGTGCTCACAGTGGTGTGTGGAGGTGGCTCCACGTGGCTCCTGTGGTGCTGATCTTTGCTGAGCTGGCATGGGAGGCAAAAGGAGGACAGACCTTGTTTCTGGCTGGCAGCACCTTTCCAAATACCTTCAGCTGCTTGTGAAGCAGCACTTGCTGAACTTGGAATTGGAGGTGTCATCTCTGTAGCTGCCCCAGCTCTGTAGCTACCATCAGATTTTGGCTCTCCCCTCTCTGGTGGGCTGCTCTATGGGAATGGCTCTCTGGGGTCACTTACACCGGCTCCTTGTGGCTCAGGCAACTGCATCATATAATCTCTTAAATAAACCCATCAAACGGCAGACTTGGCTGGAGCCTCCTGCAGCCTGGGGCAGCCAGTAGGTTAATCCGGAGCTCCTCCGGCCCCGCCGCCAACCCCTTTGAAGTTGCTGCAGCTTAGGAGCCAGCGTGCTTTCTCAGGAAAGCTGGCATTTTACTAAGCAGCAGACTCTTATTATCTGGGCTGAGAATGCAGTGATTTCCTTCTCCTGCCAGTAATCCCCACTCAGGGCACTGTTATGCTCTTTTACAATTTATTTTCTTTAATTGCCAATTTGCAGTGGCCACGCAGCTCTCCCTGGGCTGTGTTCTGGGGAGTTTTTGCACTTTGAAAGGAGCTTAGTCCTTCCCTTCTGGCTGCTGGAATCGGGCAGCAATTCCTGTCCAGGTACTTCAGCAAGAGTTCAGCCTAAAAAATAAGTAATAGCCTGTGCTTTTCAACTAGTGACTGATACCTTTGGTCTAGAGTAGGTTCAGCTGTTTCATTCATCCTTTGGGAGTCCTGATAAACTGCCCTTGACTGAGGCAGTAAACAGATGTACAGTACCAGGGCACCAGTGCTTGGTTGGTGATGATGCTCTGGCTTCCATCCTGCAAATGCTCCCTTGGTTTCTCTTTCCTGGACAGGTGCCTAAGCCACAAGCAGACAGTTTCTCCAAGTGAAATGCTGTGGGAAACTGTGCCAAAGTATTTTCTAAAGTCCTGGTAGACTTTCTTCCCAGTCTTTCTTTGATCCACCAAGCTGGTCACCTTATCATAGAAGGAGATGAGATTGGTTGAACAGGACCATGAACCCATGTGGGCTGGGCCTGATGCCCTGGTTGTCTTGTATGTGCCATGTGATGGCACTCAAGATGATCTGACCTTCCCAGGTACTGTCACATTTGCCAGCTTCCAGTCACCTGGGACCTCCCTGGATAACCAGGACTGCTGGTAAATGATAGACAGTGGCCTTGTGAGTTCTTCTGCCTGCTCCCTCAGCACCCTTGGGTGGATCCCATCCAGCCCCACTTGTGTGTATCTAAGCAGTGTAGGAGATCCCTGACCATTTTCTCCTGGATTATGGGAGCTTCATTCTACTCCCCATCCCTGTCTTCCAGCTCAGGGTGCTGGATACCTGGAGAAAAACTGGTCTTACTATTAAATACTGAGGCCAAGAAGACATTAAGTACATCTGCCTTTTCCTCATCCTTTGTTACTGTGTTTCTCCCCACATCCAATAAAGGATGGAGATTATCTTGAGCCTTTCTTTTGTTGCGAATGTGTTTAAAGGAACATTTTTATACTCTGCTGCGTGTGCATCTGTGTGTATACTCTACAGTGATGGAGATTGTAAAATGTGAGCCCTGCTCAGCTGTGCAGTGCTTCTGCCTGCTGAAGTTGGGGACAAGGCTGATGCTTCACTTTGTATTCACACTGCTTCAGCCAGACTTGCAAAACAGCTGCCTTAAATGGCAGCTTTTGAAAATATCCTTGAAATAAAAAAAAAAACCACAACAAAAACAAGCGAGAAAATATTAAATTATCCTCCAGCAATGAGTTTTAATAATGCTGTGTTATGAGTGGGTCAGATTTTACCAGCAGCAAATCCAGGCTGTGGGATTTTATGGGGGATTAGAAGCCCATGTCACTTCTGTAATGCAGCATCCCCTCTGTGTCCCTGTGAGGTTCCCTCATGGGAGTGCAGGGGACTGACCCGCAAAGTTTCCTCCACTTTGAAATGCTCGGAGCCTGGCTGAGGGTCACTGCAGCTGCTGGCAGCTGGGGATTTAGAATTCCTGCAGCCAGTGTTTTCTGAGGAATATTTCAGAATAAGCAACTACTGTGGGAGTTGGGTGGCAGAGATTCTGGATGTGTAAGACTTCTTTTTTAAAAAGTTTTATTATTTCTTGCATCTATTAATAGGGCAGCAGGAGTCTCCATATGCTTTTATAGTCCCCGTTGCGCTTTCCAATGGATATATGCAAAAGCTCTAAGGCACATAAAATAGACACTCTCAACCAGTTATTACGATAAAAATTATGTGCATGTCATGACCTTTAAAGCAGTGGGACTGTGTGTGCATGCTCTTCTGATACGGCACTGTTCTCCATTCCTTTCTGAAGCCTTTCTTGCCGTAGGAGGTTTGCATAGGAGCTTGGAATATTTTTCTAATCAGCGAAGAGTCTGTTGGCTCTGATGAGAACTGGCAAAGCACAGAGGAGCGAGAAAACGGAAGAGTGATGACTTTTTCTAAAGGGAGCTAACAGAGACGAGGGTAAAGGCAAATGGTGAGGCACAGCATGAAAATCCTGGCACTGTCTCCACTGCTGTCAAAAAAAACTCTGGTCCAAAAAGTTCTCTGTGCTTTTGAGGCAGAAGCTATTCTGGTATTCTTGAGAATAAAGAAGGGGGGGAAAAAAGTTTTGTAATCCATGTGCCCTCTTTAAAGAGACTTTTTTTTTTGTTTTAAAACTTTTAATAACAGTGCAACCAGAGCTTGCTGCACTTGCTCAGCCCAGTCTGTGTCAGACTTGCCATTGTGCCTGGAGAGCTTTGCCATCCTCTGTATGGGGGTAAGGAGAGGGATGCTGGCTGTCATGGTGAGGGAGGCAGGGAGAGAGGGGCCCCATGTCCTTGCACTGCTGCATCCCTTGATCTGTGCTGTGAGGAGGGAAGGATTGCTGTTGCCTGGGAATGCAGATAGCTGTTCTTGGCTTGCCGGGACAGTTCTGAGTGTCTGGAGCTGTGGACAAAATGCTTCAGCAGCACGCTTGGGAGGTGTGCAGGCACCAGACAGGATGGAGACACTGTTTGCAGAAGTATATCAGTAATTTCTGCTCTGATCACTGCTTACACCACAGCTTTCTGTGTGCTGGGGCGGGGTGCAGCAACAGCACCCTGTCCTTCCAGGCATCCCTGAATAGGGCGCACCCAAGGAGAAAGAGCTGGAAGTCTTGGAGATGTGATGGTCTTAAAAGCTCTGGAGTAATGCAAGAGGTTATGCAGGGCGAGCAGCAAGGCCCGACATTGCTTGTGATAGTGTTGATACTGAACCCCTGTGGAGATGTGACAGGCCATGCTCAGCAGCATTCCAGCCTTAACAAACAGGGGAAATAACTCTTACGGCTTTAAAAATTAAACATTCCCTTTAATTATTGAATAGGAATAATTTTAATGCAAATTGAGCCGGGATGTGTGTTTCCAGAGTGACAGAGTTGAGAGCAGTTACATCGTGGGGTGTTAGTGACCTGTGAACTGAAAGGCTGCTCATTAATTCTAGCATTTTATGAATAGTACCCTGGAGGGTGGGACATGGGCTGATAGAGCAAGCTGGCCAAAGAAAAAGACTTTAGTTTGCACTGATGGCCTCCCCTTCTAATGCTTCAAGATGCAAGCTGGTGTAGGTATGTTGTCTTTATATAGTGAGGTATGGATATTTTGGAAGCCTCCTGATGAGGAGGGCTATAATTAAAGGAATAACTGTGCAGTGACTGTGGGGTCTTCCCTGCTCACCTTGTAGAGGAGGTGTGGGCTGAAAGTCCTAAAGTCTTTGAAGGTAGAGATGGGAAAACGCACTGTGGTTTTTTCTAGGAAAATGACAATCTCAGTCTAAAACTTGAATTTCATGGAACAGTTTGGGACAACCTGATTTGTATCAGACTGTTTCTGGCTGGGCACCCACAGGTGGACATGGCATCACTGTCTCTCAGCATCGCTTTGGACAATGGAGCAGCTCACATCCAGGGCAGATGGAACATTGGATCTGCTGCTGAAGTGAGCCTGGTGCATTTGGGAAAATTGCAGCACTGTGGGGGCTTTTCCAGTGGCTTTGAGGACACTTGGTGCAAGGCACCTGCTGGGGTTGAATCAGAATACTGTCTGTGATTAAACTCCTATAAATATTTTCCTTTTCATAATGGAATGTCAGCATTTACTGTTTCTTGATTTTAAACTCTGTACAGTTTATCAAACATTTATCTCTGCCTTAAATTAAGTCTGGAGATAGAATTCCTGCTAATTTCAAATCAATATGAAAGGGGGAGAGAAAGAAATTGCAGTCCAGCCCTTTTCTTGAATCAATATTTTCTTTAAAAGCTGTAATGTTAACTAGATCATAGGTTTTTTTGCCATTTTGAAATGTAGCTTCTGTTCAAAGAATTTATGCATTTCCCCTGGAAATTGCTGATGCCAGTGTTTTGCAGCAGGCATGGCTACCAGCAGGTGTTTGACCCAAGGCAGGCAGGATGGGGTCAGCCCTGGCAGCAGTGATGTGGTAGAACATTATCCTCCCTCTTTCTGAGCTCACCATCTCTTAATAAGATCTTTTTTTTGTTCTGTTTTGCAGAAGCCTTTGAAATTGTAGTGCGGCATGCAAGAAACTTCACCAACAGCATGTTTAGGACCTTCTACCAGAGCATGGGGCCCAGGGTTCTTAAATTTGTTGGAGAACTTTTTACTGATATCTCGCTGTACCTATTGGGCTCTGACATCAGTGTTAATGACATGGTAAATGAATTTTTTGACAGTTTATTTCCTTTGGTTTACTCTCACTTGATTAATCCCGGCTTCTCCGATCCCTCTGTGGAGATGACTGAATGTCTGCGGGCGGCCAGGAGAGACCTCAAAGTCTTTGGGAACTACCCGAAGATGATGATGATGCAGGTGTCCAAGTCCCTTCAAGCCACAAGAGTCTTTCTGCAGGCGCTGAACCTGGGGATTGAGGTGATAAACACAACCGACCACCTGAAATTCAGCAAAGACTGTGGACGGGCACTGCTGAAGATGTGGTACTGCTCCCACTGCCAGGGGCTGCTCCTGGCCAAGCCCTGTGCTGGCTACTGCAGAGCAGTGATGCAGGGATGCCTGGCAGGCATCCTGGAGATCCAAAACCTCTGGAAGGAATACATCGGGTCTCTGGAGGGGCTGACCAGAGGCATGCACGGCATCTATGACATGGAGCACGTCCTCCTGAGCCTGTTCTCTGTGGTGCGCGATGCTATCGTCCACGTGCAGAGGAACGAAGGGAAGCTCTCGACAGCTGTGAGTAGTTCTCTGCAGTTCCCCAGGCTTGCTGCCATGGCTTCTACACAAAATCTGTATGTTGAAACCAAGCTGTCCATTCCTCCTGCCAACAAAACCCAAATCCTCCAATTACCAGCCCCTTCTCACTCCCTCTGATCTTCCAAAAAACTTTTGGTAGCACTTGAAACTGGTGTTTGCAGGGCCTGGGTTTCCATTAAGGGCTTTGACTCCTTTCAGGTTTGTCAGAGCAGAAGGGTCTGGACTTGCCTTGGGGTGTGAGGTTGGGAGCTGATATGTCTCAGTATCTTCAGTTTTCCCTGAGTGCTGTGCTTGCCCTGGCTAGCTCTTAAAAGGCTGGTCCAGCTCTCCAAGTGTCCCCTGCCTCCTTTAACATCACAAAAATGTACCTCCAAATAGATGCCAAGCAGAGACATGCTGTAGCATCCCCTGATTTACCAAAGAAGAGCTGATTCTCCACCTTTTAGTAACTCCTTCCAGTTTTGGGCTGCATTTAATTGCAGGGATGAGATTATTTCTTATTTTTACTTGAGTCTTTAAAAACACACTGTGTGAATTTCTGAGCCTCCTGAGAAACTGAGGCTGTCTTGTTCTGAAAATCCTGCTGCTCTGTTTGAACACCAAGGAACAAATGTACTGTGATTATATGATGCTTGTTCTGCAGAGGAGATTTTTCTTGAGACACAATTGAGCTGCTCCGTGTAGGTAGGGAAGAGTTGGGGATGGGGCAAAGGTGCCCAAGTGTTGTAATAGTTTGCTTAAAGCCAATGATGATTAAAATCTGACATTGTTTCCCTGTTAGCTGCTTGTTCCTGCCATTCTTGACTCCTGTTTACAAAAGAACTGTGTTTATATAGGTCACTGTACTACTGGCACTGTAAGTAACTCTTGTCTTTTTTTGAAGGGGACCATGGAAATATATCAGCTTATGGGCTTTGAGCTGTGTGGCACTCAGCCAGCAGCACCTTGTGCTATTCTCTGTGCTGGCTTTGCTCAGCCACCACACTTGTGCAGGCTGTGAAATAATGTGGTAGCACTCGGGTGGTTTCCCACCTCAGGTAGTTCAGCGCACATGGAGGAAGCTTTCTCCATTACTTAGAAGGGGTTTAGGGACCAAATTACACTGAGGTGGATTACTCTTGTGTTGGAGTGACTAGGAGGAGTCTGTGGCTGGGCTGGGTGTTGGTCACCTGGGCAGATGGGCCCAGGAAGGACTTGTGGGCAGCATGTTAAGCTCCAGGGTACAGTCCAAGAGACTGGCTTTCAACCTGCCTTACTCCCTTTCTGCAGAAAATCACTGTTTTACAGCAGCCTGCCGAGCACTACTTGTGCAGGGAGGTGTCTTGGGGTGACTGTGTGATACTGTATTCCCTCTTGTCTGCCATATGCCAGACATGAATCCTGTACCTTTCTGTGTCTTTAAGCTGGGTCTGAGAGAAAGGGAGAAAAAACCTGAGCGGTTTTGTGTTCAGGGACACAGATACACACTCCCCTGTGTTCCTGCTGCTGCGGAGTGGAGAGAGCACCTTCCTGCTTTTAGCCAGCTCTCGGCTCCTTTTCTCAGGAGAGAGATGGAGAGTTAAACTCCTTTGCTTTTATGCTAGTCTGCTAGCTGAGGCAAGAGAGTTTTTCCCTGGGACTTTGGCTTCTTCTTCTCTTCTGGACTGTTCAGCAACACCAGAACATCATTGGGAGGCTCTGCACTGTGGCCCAGAGGGGCTCTGGAGAGGAGAGAGAGCCACCCACGAAGGACTTTGAATTTTACCAGGTTCTCTCCACAGCAAGAGGTTTTATTATTTAGCAGTATTGGTTTTTTTCCCTTCCTGCATTTACTCTATTTACTCTGCTTGTTAAATAAATAACTTTTTCTTTTTCACGTTCCTCCGAGGAAAATTCTTTATGAATCTGGTGGGGGAGGGGTGGCTGAAAGCTGCCTTCTATCAGAGGACGTTCATTTTGGACATTTCTCAAATTCGTCTCAAACCGGGACAGGAGGTTACAGCTGACAGTCCAGGAGCAGCAGCTCTGCTGCCATGGAGCCAGGGGAAGTTGTTCTCCCATCAGCCAGAACCTTCAGTCAACCCTCTCTGGAACAGCAAAGGAGCAGAGGTGTAACTGTAGGTTTACCTTGAGTTCATGTGAGAGGGAGAAATCATGTTACAGCTGATAATGAGAGAAAATCCAGCTCAGCTCCAAGTCCAGTTGGCATTTCCAGGGCAGTAAGAAACAAAACTTACTTCTATATGTAGAGTGAGCCTGTTTAATCTCGAAAGATCCATTGACATGCTCAACTGTGAGCAAAAGCATCCGTTTTACATCAGTGAACCCACCATGCTTGTAGGTGCTAAGGCAGAGCAGAAGCATTGTGCATGTGGGCTGTGGGCCAGGTTTTGTGAGCACAGACCTGGGCATTGCTGTAGGATCCTGAAAGGATAAGTATTTGTTCTCCCATATCTTTCTTTTATTGGCACAACAAAAATGCACTTTTTCTTGGAGATGTCCAAGTATATAGTGAACGAGCACAACTATCCCTTATATTATTGAATATTGACACCTTGATCTGTCTACAGAGAACATGCTTGTGGGAGGATAAGTAGATGGCGTGCCACTAAAGTCAACACAAAGCAGTAGAGCTACAATCTGCCCATCCTCTGCCAAACCAGAACATAAATTGACTTCCTTTCCAATAAAAAACTACTGGGCATTACAAAACCATTCAGTGCTTTTGTACTTGATAATGCTGTTGGAATTAATTTGTGCCATATGTAGCTAGGTACTTACTTAAACATAACTCCTCTTGATTATTTAATAATTCAGTGATTTGTTTGTCTGCTCTAGAGACATTTTTGAGGTACTGGAGTGAAGAAGAAAAAGTCCAAGCCAAACAAGCTAGTTGCCCGGCAATTTTCACCAAAAGGGAATGGCCGCTGGGGTTTTGAAGTTTGTATTCAAAACACTGATGTTGCTCAGCTAAGGGTCTTATGTCAGACCTGAGCCCAGAGAAAGTTGTTTGTTTTTTTTTTTTTTACAAATGAGGATATGAACTGTTCAGTGGAGAAATAAGGCAATAATAGAAGCACTGACAGTCTTAACTACAGTATTGCAGAGGGCTGACTCTAATAGCTGAGCTGCATCAGGACCTGGGGTAATCTGGGGTAAATATCTTTGTGAGATATCACTTTGTAAATGATAGAATATAACTTCTTAAATTCAGCTGTGCTATGAGGAAAGTTTCTCTGTTAAACTTATCAGTACATATTGAGTTTTAAAGAATATACCTGGAAGCAAAGTTGTATTTACTGCTATCCTGCAAATAGGATTGTTTTTAGACACTGTAGTCATACCAAAGTATGAAATGCCACAGGGGTTGTCTCTGAAAATGTGGGGTTTTACACTCGCCCTAGCTTCTCATATTGACCCCTTTTATTACTGACCTTGGCCACCAGTACTCCTGTAGGCAAAGTGCACTTCACCTGCATGGTATTAAGAATAATGACAGGTAATTTAATTGTCATTAAAGTCCTCTGGAATTATTGAAAACTTATCTTCCATGCCCCTAGTGATTATACCATGAGTAACAACACAACTGCCCTTTCCTGTCCTTTGGGCTTCTTTTGTTTTTCACAGCATTGGCAGCATTTCTGCAGCAGTAGTTTTCCCTCCTGGTATTTCAGATCCTCAGGTGTGTCACCTGACTGAGTGTCTTTTCTCCATGTGGTTGTTCTTTATTCCCCCTTGCCACCCACCCCTAGGCTGGGTGTGGGCATTCACACACAGACCTGGGCCCATTTGTAGCTTGGAGCAGACCTGGCTACAAAGGGCACATGGACTTGAGCTCCAGAGGTGTTGCAGAGCCTCCAGGTAGGTTTCTGAGGAGCTCTGCAGTCCCCAAGAGAGGGAAGTCATAGGGCTGTAAATCTGCTTTTGGAAACTGTGCCTCCAGGCATGCATTGAAATGGGAGCCTGTGTGTTGTTCCTGGTCTGTAAACAGCAGTGCAGAAGAGTGAATTCAGTAATGTGGCAGTAAACAGTTCCCATCCCAAGCCTTGCTTTAGTAGCTAATTTGTCAGTGGTGGTGTGTGTTAGGGCTTTATTATTTCTACAATTTGTCTGCTTAAAAACTTTGTCCCTAAAACCTGCTATTAAAATACTTTATCAAGGAGGCTGACTCTCAGGGCACATTGGGAAAAAAATTTGCTGTCTAGGCCTATATCTATATTAATTTTCTAATCTTCTACTTTTTCTCTGGTTGAAAATCTGCCTAGTATGTCCACCTCTTGTGGATATTTTAATCGAGTGTAGGGAAGAGTGATTTTAGTCGGTCTGTTTGTGCTTTTTGCAACAAACCAAGACAATTTGGAGAGATGCAGTACAAATAAGCTTAATAAAATATTCAACCTCAGCACCCCTGGAAGTTAATGCTTTCTCTGTTATTTGAATTACAAGGGAGACAATCAGTCTGGGGGTCTTACATAGGTAATAGCTGATCTCCTCTGAGGTTAGAATCATAGAGTGGTTTAGGTTGGAAGGGACCTTAAGACCATCTGGTCTTAACCACTCTGCCATGGGCAGGGACACCTTTCACTACACCAGGTTGCTCAAAGCCCCATCCACCCTGGCCTTGAACATTGCCAGGGATGAGGCAACCACAGCTTCTCTGGGCAACCTATGTTAGTGCCTCACCACCCTCACAGTCAAGAATTTCTTCCTAGTATCTAATCTAAACCTCTGTCAGCTGAGAGGCACTCCTCCTTGTCCTATCACTCACCTTTTAAGTAAGTCCCTCTCCAGCTCTCTTGGAGCTCCATTAGGCACTGGAAGGTGCAGTAAGGTCTCCTGGCAGCTTTCTCTTCTCCAGGCTGAACAACCCCAACTCTCTCAGCCTGTCTCCACAGCAGAGATGCTCCAGACCTCTGACCAACTTCATCACCCTAATTCTAACAGGTCCATGTCCTTTTTATCTTGGAGATTAAGGAAATACTCCAGGTGGGGTCTCAGTAGAGTGGAGTGGAGGGACAGAATCCCCTCCCTCAACCTGCTGCACTCACCCCATTTTTGATGCAACCCAGCTGCTCAGCCCCTGCTGTTCCCCTTGCAGTCAGTTGTGCAGCTCTACCTGCAGAGCATTGCCTAGAAAAGAAAGAGGAAGGAGCTCAGCAAAGATTTTTTTTTTTTCACTCAGAGCTGATGACTGAGTTTCTAGAAAATCTTATTAAATTGCAAAATTAACCAGAGCTTTGTCCAACCACTTGCACCCACTGGAAGGAGGGAAGCAGAAAGGTGCCAGTGCTATATGAGAGCAGCATGCAATTCCCAATGTGCTTGTCCTGTGAGCAGATCCCTGCTGTTTTACTTTCCTGCAAACACCTTTAAAAGACTGTTTAGGTCTGCCTTAACTAGGTTATACAGCTGTGCTGCTTGGGGGTGCAGTGGCGGTGATGCCATTGTGCAGGCTGGGTTTGATGTTATCCCAAAGCTGAAGTGCTCACCTCACCTGGCTCAGGGAGAGTGCCTGGTGTGAACCCAGCTCTGATGGCTTTGGGAAGCCTCAGAGTCAGGAAAACTGGACTCTTGCTTCCCTAGATTTTTAAGGAATCCTGGCAGGGCGTCCATGAGCATGTTGTAAAGATAAGCAGGTACTTCGGTTGGTTGTAGCACCACAGAAACATTGCTGCAGTGTGTGTTCAAAATAGCAGTTCCAGCAGATATACAGGTGTGAAAATCAAGAATATGTAAATAAAGAGACTTTCGGCACCCAGGAATGAAAATATCACCCACTGCCGTACACAGTGATTTAGTACATTTGTCAGCATGGCAATGCCAGGCTGGTTTTCCCCGAAGGCTGCCCAGGAGCTACTTTTGGTGCCATCTCACCTGGTGACTTGGTGGAAGCTGTTTTGCTCAGCAGGTTGCACTGGCAGGGAGCTCCGGTGAGTTCTCCTGTCTGCTAATGGATTTTTCTGTCTGTACTAGAGCTGGCAAGAGATTTGTGGGGAAAGCTTTGAAATTACCGTGCTGTTTGTGAAGTCCTTCCCTCTGAGACACTGAGATCAGTTTCTTTGTACTTTTAATGTGGGTTGCTTTTTGTTGGCATCACTCCTGGGAGAATCAGATGGATGTACAGCCTCGGTATTTTCAAGTTCTTTATTGGCAAAGTTTAATCCTCAGGCTATTCTCTAATACTCACTGGCAGCTAGCTCCATTTTTCACTTAAAGCTGGAAATACAGGTGAAGTTTTGGTTTTCAGTGATCTCAGACCCCCTCAGAACTATCCCAAGGTGTGTGTATTGCGTACTTTTGTTATCCATTTTGTGATAGGCAGTGTAAGGTGCCTGATAAGCATGTTAAAGCAAGCATCTCTTCCCCCTGCAGGATGAAAATAAACCTTATTATGAGGGCAGTATCAGCAGCATTCCCATTCCTGTGAAAAGACCTTGGGAGTACTATGATTAGTTGACTGAAGAGGTTTCAGGTAGCAAAGATTTTCTGACACTTGGGGAAGCATATGGGAAGGCACTGAATTTCAAGGTGTTGATTTTGAGCTAGAAATCCCCATGTTGTTGGTTGCTGAAAGAATAAGGGCAAAAGTTATTCGTCCCTGCACTTTTGTAACCCAGTATCAACAATTTTGATCCAGCTATTTTGTCAGGCTGCTGCAGGACTTAAATCTCTGGTTTAGTATTCAAATACACAGTAGCAAATTAGGGGCCTGCATCTCATTCTTGGAAGGGACTTTGGTATGAATGCTCTTGACCATCACTTGCCTCTCTAGGGGAGTGAGACTCAGAGGTTATTCTCAGCCTAGTGAAAGCTTTACCTCTTGTCTGGCCTGGCGAGGGAGACCATTGGTGTCACAATTAATTAATTCACTGCTAACAAGAATTTTGCCTGTGAGGATACAGGGTAGCATGTCTTTGGTCAGGGTTGTCCCTTTCTGGTGTGGGCAAAGGGGCATGCTGGTGGCCCCTCCAGCTTACCCTGGTGGCATGGCAAGGCTTTGAGTCAATATGTCACTGAATTGGGTCTGGATGAAGCAGACTGAGTGTGTGGGGCTCTGCAGAGCTGCTGGGTGGAAGCAGCGGCCAGTGATGCTCAACCCTATCACTGCAAAGCCAGGGGAGGTGGCACTGAACATCAGCACAGGTTTAATTTAAAAATAGCATTTGATTTTGCTTCTATTTGTAAATTTTTACATTATACTCTTCTATTTTGTTCTCCCTTTGTCCTTTTAACTGGATGTGTTCTGGCCTCTGAGATGTGCCATTTCAAGGGAATCTGCAGTGAGGCCTTTTTTTAAAATAAAAAGTAGAAGGTAGCTGCTGATAGTGCCCCTTCCGCACTGCATGCACACATGGCAGCACGTGGAGCATCCTTTGACAGTGTGTTTTGTGTCCAGCCCAACTTTGCACTGAAGATCACACAAATCTGTTTATTGACTTCAGTCTGAGACAGATTACTCAGCTGGTGGCAACTTCATCCTCGCTACTCTGCAGCTTAAAAAGAGTTTTTTAGGGCTGCTGCACTTTATGGGCAGGAATATCATACAGCACCCACTGAGCCTGGCTTGATCTCCCTTCAAATCACGTGTTGGCTGCAGCATAAGTGAGATGCACACAGGTTTGCGTGTGATGGGATGTCTTGCATCTTTTCCAAGCTGAAATCAGAACAAGCCTGAAGACCTCATGCAGATTAATTACTGATTCTGTGTAGCTGTCTGCATGTACCGTGGCTTGGCGTATTCCTTGTTTTAGTGGAGGATTTTGTTTTGATAATTTGTTGGTTTGCAACTGGCTCTTGAGTGTTTAAAAAGTTATTTGGTTCTGGGATGCCCTGGCATCAGTACAAAGAACTCTCAGAGTTAGTGGGGCAGGATACAGTCTTAACAGCTGCAAATGAGGTTACACAGCTTTGCAATGTTTTGCAGCTTTCTTCACTGCACAGAACAGCTTATCTTTCTCTCGTATCTTTTCTTTTTCCTGGCTCCCATCACAGCTGGCTTGGACAGCTGGACCTGGGATGGTTTGGGATGTAGGAGAGGAGGGAACTGGTGGTCATATCATCCAAAGCATTGCGGCAGGGGATGTATGGGGTGCCTGTTCCTTCACCTCTGCGCTTCAAGCTTTGAAATTTCAAGGTGTCTGATTTTGTAATAAATTGTAATGGTCAAGGACATAATGTGAGGTCTTGAAGTAGATTGGATTTAAGCAGAAAAAAACTGAGTTTCAGTCTGAACCAAAGATCACAGCATCAGCAAGTTCCCTCTGGGTGTCTTGAGGCTTCATCTTCATCAAAAACTGTGGGAGAGGTGCTGGCCAGGGAGGAGCTGCCCCTCTGACTGGGGCTGTATTTGCAAATGAGCTTTACAGCTGAACTTCCTTCAGAGTTAAACCAGCCTCGTGCTCTGGGTCCTTGCTGAGATTTAGATTTAGTTTACCTGAAGGATGCTAGAAGCTGGTGTATGATAGAAACAGGAGACTTTTAGGTGTGGGCTGACCCCCCTGGCTTCTGAGGAGCCTGCAGAGAAGTGATATCCATGGCATGAACTGCCTTTATTCTTATTTAACTCAGTGCCTCCAGACGTGCCACTCCCCTGTACACTTACTGTGGAATGGTGGAGCTGCCTCTGGAATTCTCTGCTGAAACTGCCCACACATCTTTCTTTTACCAGAGGTTAAACCCCTGAGCATTAGCCCCACAGACATAGCTCCCTCGCTTGCTGCCCAGATTGCTGCAGCCTCCTGCAACCCCTATTAACATAGATGCTTTATGAGCAAAATACATTCTGGCCCATTTCCTTTCCTGAAGATTTTCATCCTTGTTTAGACCCGCAGCTTTGCAACACCAGAGTTGTGCTCACCAATATCCATCTCTCTATGCTTTTTACGCTAAATCCTCTTTTGGCCTCATTATCCATGACTGCAGTTTCCACTCAGACCTCCAGCCGGGGTCATTCACCGGGCATCCTTCATCTTAACAGTGCTGAGTTTACTTCCAGTGACAGTAACCCCCGTGAGTGTTGCTGCCTTAAAACTAGAACTATCTCTCCCATTAGCAATGCTGATGAATGAGCCAAGAACAAACCAGAAATTTAAAAGGAACCCTCTGCAAAGCAGAAATAGTGCCCAGAGCTGCCCGGGCAGAGCACAGGTGTTTTGATTTGCGCTGGAGAGCATGAGGGGCTGGGTTGCAATGAGTGGTTTGCTTCATTTTGAATTCTCTGCCTGTGTGTGGTGCTGTGAATTATATCATTTTTACATCTTATTGTAAAGTGGCTTTGAGGTACCAGGCATGAAAGATGTTAAATACATTTGGCTGGGAAAAAAATTCCAACAAACAGTTGAGGCAGATTTTTCATCTGTCTACTGCCTCAGTGCACCCCTCATTGCTGGGTACTCATTGCCTTGTCAGGCTACTGCAAAAAGAACTGGTGGCCTTTTCAATCTCTACCTGTTGTGTTGCCCCACTAATGAGCCCCTGAGGGCACAGAGCCTGCTTCCAGTAGGTGAAGTTTGCTGCTAACTGCATTATTCTTCCAAAGATTTGTTTAAGCAAGAGCAGGCTGGCTGCAGAAAGCTGTGCTGATAGCCTACAGCTACTTGGGCAGAGTTATTTCTGTTTAAAAAGAAAAAGAAAAGAAAAAGCAAGGCAGCTGTTGGCAAATTTTGCAATTCTTTATGCAGGTGTATCTTTCTAACCTAATCACTTTTCACACCCAATTCTCTTCCATGCTATTGGCAAAGGCAGAGATGATGCTCTGAGCCAGTGACCTGGAGAGAATCACCTGGAGAGCCGGGTGGTTACTGAGGATAACTTGGGAGTGACTGATGTGCTCTAAATTATGTCTTTCTAAAGCTTATTAACTCCTAGATTGCACATATTGATCTGTATGACTGTACAAATAAACCTCATGCTGATGCTCTCCAGAGAGCCGGAGTGTAGGTATTTCTGTATACCCAACTGCCTGTGCTGATATTTAAGTCATCCATCCTCTGTCTCCTCCCTGAGGGACAGCCCAAAGGCCATGGAGGGAAGGGCACTTGAGAGCAGTGGGAGGTGATACTGGGGTGGCTCTGATGAGCAAAATGGCACCATGAGCTCAGTGCAGATGGGCCCAAAAGCATTTGCCCAGCAGATGCTAAAATACATCCAGGAAGGTCATCTCTGAGCCTTGTTTCATGCAATTCCCATTTCTTGGAGCCAGAAGGAAATTAATAACTCTCCACCTGTAGATTTTGGTGCAAGATGTTTATCTTTTCCATGAGTTGGGGAAATGCCCAGCTTACAACTTGCAAGGTGAGTGGAAAGTAATGACGACAAACAAAAAGGCATTACAAGTGTTTAGTCAATTTTTTTTTCTATCTAATGATTCTCCTACCTAATTTTGGAATTGTTGTATATCAGTTTATAGAAATTCACTTCTCATAATCAAATACTAGCCCGCTGTTTGATGCCATTAATACAGGTGTTGTGATAAAGTTGAATTAATTTAATTTCTGTCTGCAAACAGCCTATTACTGAATGAGTCCCTCTAATACGTTAATCAGACGTATAGCATTGTAATAAGGTTAAAAGTGCACACCGATTTCCATTATAAAGATATTCTCAATCAGGCAGAAACTAATCTAACGTTGTAAGTCATTCTGTAATTCAATTGTTCTAACTGCAGTACATGTAAAAACAAGATGTCTTACAACAAAGTCTCAAAAAAGCCCTGCAGATATTTATATCTTCATAGAAAAGAATTATTTACATTTTTAATAAGGCTTATTTGTCTTTGGGAAAAATGTAATTCCTTTATCAAGCAAAAATCTAATGGGAGCCTTTTTACTTTGTTTGCCATGTTTTGGGTATATTATCTTGGTGCTGACCCTTAACTGGATTAGGTTATGCCTGACTGTCAGGGAGAAAAAACTGCTATGGATCTGGTAGGGTCAAAACTAAGAAAAAATCAACAGATGAAGTAAAAAAAAACAATGAAAAAAAGAACACAGGGCCTTCCCAAGCCTTTTGTTGGCCTTGAATGGATTAATTTTGCCAGCAGCTAATCACTACTGCATGGAGATATTTTTACCATTTTCCCTTAATGATAATTATTACACTTCTCTTTTAGGCTTTGACTGGGGAGGTCCATGGCATGGCCATGCGGAAAGCCTCATGCCCCTCTTGCCAGGAGCTGGATAATGAGTGAGGTTGCTCTGAGCTTTGCCAGAAAACAAACGCTTGTAATTTTTCTGCTGAAGAAATTCAGCAACTTAACTGTTGAAATGATTTGGAGTGTTTCAGTGCCTCCAGCCTTGTTGTCTTAGCAGAGACTGGTGTTTGGAAAGCAAAAGGTGGATGGAGGGAGAAAAAGGTTGCTGCTGGGGGAAATATTACTATCTGAAGATTAAAATAAGTAAGGTGATGGTCCTTTGTAAGGGCTCATGAGTGGGGAAGAAGGGTGAATACCAAACCCTTTGGGGTAGGAAGGGCTTCCATTCACCATAGGAAGGGAGAAGGGCATTTCGTTGCAAAAAGTACTTAGTGGTGTAAAAACCTTTGGGATGGTTTAATTATGAGCATTTATTGAAATATTGTGCAGGTTTGAAAGCAAACCAGTGAGAGACTCTAAGTCAGAAATACAATTTAATAGGAAAAAGTAAAATAAATGCAATAGTACAAAGAAAACCACTGACAGAGTCAGAATACAACCTGACACCCTGCTGGTCAGGGTGGCGGTAGCAGTCGGATAAAATGGTGGCTGCAGTCCTCCTGAAGTGATGGATGTGGTTCTGTTGAAGCAGTGATCCTGTAGAAAAGGGTCTCGTCTTCACCTGAAGGTCCAGTGGTGTAGCTCTTGTCCTCTGGGAGTCCCGTAGGTAAGGGCTGTCTGTGCTATTCCAAACCTTTGATTATATACAGATGGGAACGCTCAGCTCCTCCTCCTGGGCAGAGCATCTCACAATGGGATGGCGAGTCACGAGGCAAGGCATTGATGGGCCCATTAAGAGGAGACAGTCGGTAGGAGTTATCGATGAGTCATGCGGCAGGGTCCTTGATTGCCCATTAGACAGAGATAGCACCCGGAGGGAGTTATCAAGGGTGAGTCATGGTAGCAAATAATGAACACTGTCCCACCTGTTTTAACAGCTTATGGAGATGGTGATAGAATACGTGCTTTTGGTTACATCTTACATTGCAACCTAGGACAAATATAAATCTGAAAAGCTGTGTGTACCTGTGAGCATGGTCTGTGCAGGCTGCAAAATAGGCATTGCGTTTTACCTGCTTGTTTTGATATCACCAGTTATAGCAGATTTAGTGGTAAGCCCTGTGCACTCTATTTTAAATAAATATTACACTTGCTATTGGATTGCTGCAAGAGAGAGAGAGAACTAATTAAGGAGATGGGATATCATCAGTAAATTTTTCTTCCCTGAGATTTTATGAGCAGTAATTTGAAAAGAGTCATATTAAAGTCACTGAGGAACAAGTTAATGCTGCGTTTCTTAGAATATTGCCCTTCTACTCAAAGATTATATTAAAGAATAAACAGTGTACAGTAGCTAATTGCTAGCTGACGCATTATAATGGCTTTATATTTCCAAAATTGAATCAGTCTGGTTTAAGGGAAAAAAAGGGAGGAAAGTAATGCAGTAACTTTTTAATTATTTAATGAAGTATTTCTGAAAGAATAATTGAATCTGGGCTCATGGCTGCAGGGGGGAAGAGAGACTGGTAGGTATTGACCACATTTGCAACCCAGCTGACACAGCTGCTGTTAAATACCCTGTTACAGGCTCTGACTCTGGCTTGTGTTCCAGACTGATGGCAGGTATCTGTTTTTCCTCTCTAAATTAGGCTGCTAGGAATTTATTTCTCTCAGATTGTTCCTTTCTGTAGTGCCGTAGGCACAAACACGGTGCAATATTAAAACCCACAGAAATCTGCCAAGGAAACCGATTAACCCATGGAAGGAAAATAACAAGCGCATAGCAATTGCCTGGAGCTGTCATGCTGCCCGGCTTTGCCCAGTGAGGTTTTTTTTAAGTTCTTGGTAAAAACTGGTGATCCCTCAAGCCAGTTCCTTGTTTCTCAGTCTGTTTGGATAGGGTAGATTTAATTCTCTGCAACAGGAGGGTCTTCTAGGGACCCATAGTATCAACTGTGTAAGTGTTAGACCATGCACAAAATGCAGTTGTATAATTAAACTGTATTTAGCATCCTTAGCAGAAAGGGGCTTTGCTACAATGAGTTCAAATATTCTGTCAGGTTAGATGAATCAGTGCTAATGTTGAAATCAGCTGCTTGAGTTTGGAGCATCTTCAGCCTCCTTGGGGAATCAGTCCCAAAGGCAGAGCAGCAGCCATGTCCCCCACCTCTGCTGTGTCACCTCATTAGCCATGAAGCATGCTGTGGGCTTGGGGCTTCACCGGGAGATGAACTCTGGGTACTGCCACGTTCTGCTCCTGAACCTGGCTTTGGTTAGTCTAACATGCTCTGGTTTTCTCTGGATTTTGCTTTCACATCTTCCCTTTTGCTTTGCTGTAACCTTCCAGGCAAGGCTGAATTCTCCTTCCAAGAATAAAGTCTTAGTTTGGTTGTCTAAGAAATATCAGATTGCGCAGATCTAACTTAAAACCATAATGTTGCATTAGTATGCTACAGGGCCCTGTTCCAGGAAATGTCTCCACTTGGGAAAACTGCTTAAGTGTGTGCTAAAAATTAAGCAAATGCTTTTTTCTTGACTCCCCCCATTGGTTGGCTGGGATGGGTCTGAGCCCTGGCTGGGGCTCCAGCTGCCCGCCCTGTGGTTTGCTGCCGAGGCCCAACCATCCGAACCGAAATACCAAAGTTTGTGTTAAATACGAAATTAAGAAAATGCTGGAGGGAAAGACTTACTTGAGAAGTTGTGATTTAATTCTATATCATGGATTGTAAAGGCAGAAGGAACAACTGTGATTATTTAGTCTGACTTCCTCTCTACCTATAAATAACAATAAACAGGCTTTCGCTGAAACACAAAGCTGCTTTCTTTGGTAGATTAAACACTCCATGCTGGGGATGCAAGAAAGAAGAAACATCTTGTCTGCATTATTTTATGTAGTTTTGAAAGGGCTTGACTCAAGCCGAGGTCATGGCTCCTTTGAGAGAAAGGGCATCCTGCGCTGGAAGAAGCTGGGTCAGCGCAAGGGTCAGGATGTGGTGGGACACTGTGTGGAGGTGCCTTGTGTGCTGCAGCACATGTATGGTACATTGGCCATCACATCCTCCTGGGGACAGGGTGGCATGTCCTAATACGAGCAGTGATTGGAGCTGCAGTGGTTGTCTCTTTCCAGCTTAAGGCATGTAAACCCTGACACAGCAGAGGGAAGTGCAGGTGGAAACCATCCAGCTTCAGCAATTGGCACCAAGGATTGAAACCCATAAAAAGTCCCTTGTGCTTCTCACTGCTCTGCTGAGCTGGTGCACCCTCGCTGTTACGCAGTCTCTGGGTAGAGTGATGATGTAACCACGCTTTGGGTCAGATCTGCCAGCTCCTGTGTCAACTCTGTCATATCAACACACGTGGCTGCGTGTGGAGCACATCCTGCTCCTTGCCCTGAGAACCAGTCATTGGTCCTCTCTGGGCCCTATGCTTCTGCTGTGACACTGACCCTCTGCAAAGTATTTTGTGATCCTCTATATGAAGGATGGGAATCAGGACTTAGAACTAAATGATCTTTTAGGTCCCTCCCAACCCAAACCATTCTATGAAAAAATAAGTTATATTTGCTTTGAAAAATGCCTCCTTAACGCCTCTGTGGTTCTGTAGCAGTTTGAAGGACCTGGTCTTCAAACCAGGTGGTGATGGCCTTCAGCACAACCTGGTCTGGTGGCTGCAGGGGTCCCTGAGCATTTGTAGTGCATGTTTGCAGCATGTGTGGGGCATCACCGTGGGCACTGGTGTGACAGGCACTCTGTTATTTTAAGCATTAGTGTTTGTGTGCATTTTACACATTATAGCGTTGCATTATTTAAGGGTGATGCATTATTAAACGTTCTCCTCAGCACAGAGAGTAGGTCACTTCCTGCAATTCCTGTCTCTGCATGAGTGAGTTAGGATGCTGTCTCTTATGTAATTCTTGCAGTCTGAATAATGGAGATCGTAATACTATAGAGCTGATTAATAACATTTAGTACTCCATTAATGAGGAATTTTGTTGGAGTGTTCATAGAAGACATCTGTGTTACCATACTCAGTGTGTTCTTTCTGCTTCAGTGCCTGGAACCAGAAGAACAATCATTACTTGGCTAATAATGATGTGCTTCCTAAAATAAAGGCTTGTAAATTCATTTTTATGCCCATAATTACATTTTTCTGCTGTGAGTAGAGTGAGAGACCTGGGAATTGTCTCTTTCCCATCTTCCTGACAAAATGTATATAATGATTAGAAGCATATAATAAGAGTGTTTGTCCTAGCCAAATGTTTCTCCACTCCTGTTAATCAGCGATTGTTTGAGAGCGTGGCGCCGTTTGTGGAAGGCGATGCAATCACTGGGACAGTGTGGCAGATTTAAATCAGTAATAAAAGCCCTGGGGAAATTAACAAGACAAAACATTAACCACAGACTAAACATTAACATATATTAGCATTTTTATTACACCTGTAGAAATGGTAAATGTGCTTGGTTACTACTATTAAAAAGTTTATGTTCCATCGCACATCATCGCAATGTATATTTTTGGTTTAAGCCCTTTAGAATTTAATTAAGCGGAATTCTGTAGCAGTGCTTGAGTAATAGACTTCAGGTTCACTTTTATGGTGACTTTGAAGATAAACGGGGCACAAATGCAATCTTTATAATGCTAATAACACTTGTGATGTGTAGTGGAGCAGGTTGTTAAAAAGAATTGGGGGAAGAAGCACCAATTGAAGCAGCTGCCTTACTGAGGCTTTCAGCCTCACTGGTCAAACTGGGTTTCATCACTGAAGGATGCTTGGGGTTTAGTGGGCACCAGTTGGTTCCTCCAGAGACAGCATGTCTGTGGTCTCGTGATGTTCTGTGCATACTGTAGCAAATCACCCTTTCAGAAGCTGTGTTCAAATAAATTATAGTAGTTAATCTCTTTTCAGTTTAATGTGTGGCTTCTCCCAGAGGAAACTCACGAATAGGTATAAAATGACTTATGTGAACTCCAGAGAGCAAAGCAGATTGAGGAGGAAATCTTCAAAAATGAGGCCATTCCCTTGAGGGGAAAAAAGTACTGTGTCTTCCTGGAGAATGAATCTATAAGGAGAAGAGTTCATAGAGAAGACAAATGGAAACTCCATGTAAAGTTTAAGCAAAGGTCAAATACAGCAAATTCTCCTTTAGACCAGAGTGGAGCTCCTGGGCTGAATGAGAAGTGGCAGCAGCAGGTATCCAGCAGTGTCTAATGCACTCTCTTCTTGTCCAAGGAGAAGCTGATTAGCTACTTTTTTGGTCTTTTTTTTCCTTCTAAATCATCTAGAAAATTACCTTTAAAATGTTCTTACTCTCAAAAGCAAAGCTCAGATTGGCACTGAGGATCACAGTGTGCTGCTTTCCAATCCTTTCACCCCTGGATTTCCTTGCTGATGTGCAAGGTAAGATGTTTCTGCCCCGTGTGGCCACACTGCCTCGTGCCTTGGTAGCAGAATGGGTTTATCAGGAGCCTCAGTGGTGTCAGCGATGCCATCCTGCCATAGCCAGGCTGGAGGTGCCCTCCATCAGCTGCATGGAGGCTGTGATGCTTTGCACAGAACCTGGTACTGTGGTCACTATTTCTTTGATAGTTAACCCCAGTCATCCCAGTTTCCATGGGCTGGCAGGTACCCACGAGGATCACTGCTGTGCTTTACACCCATGCGGTCAACTCAGCTGGAAGCAGCCGTGGTGGTGGATCTGGTCCCTGACTGCTCGCAGTGCATTGTTCCCATGCAGCCGCAGGTTCCCTGCAGTCCTCAGGCACCTCTTATCTTAAATTAATGGAGAAGCGTTAAAGTGGGCTGACAGTGCTACTCCATTAGCCTTGTCCCTGTGCTCCTCTCAAATCAATGTTCCCTCTAAGGCGGAGCCATTACACAGCGTGCAGCTCCCGCGGGTGTTGGGAGCCAGCTGCTTCCCCATCGGGCATGGGGACTGCCGGACTCTGCCCAACCTGGCTGTGCTATCTCCCTGTGGCTGGAATAATGAAATGGAGCAAGGAGCAGTGGTCATCAGAAGGCAGTGTTCCCCTCGTGGCCTGGGTAACACTCACATGGAGGAGGCTAATTAAATCGGGTAATTAGTGAGTTTGTTAATGAGCTGGGGAGGGAAATTTTGCTTTGGCTGTTACAGTGTCGGCGGCTTTGGGGGTTTGTAAAAGCTCAGGGCTTTGGGAAGGTTTTTCTTGCCTGGTGTCCTCTTGCAGCAGTTTTTTGGTGGCCTGGCAGATTCTTTTAAAAACAAAGTTTAACTCCTGTTGCCTAAAAAACACACTGGCATTTGATTTACTTAGTCGTTTTGTGGCCTGATATGTCAAACTTCAGCCTATTCTGAATTAAGGCACAGCTCCTGCACTGACTACACTTAAGATAAGGGCTGGTGTATATTTATGATCCCCCTCGTAGCGTGGGGAGCCCAGGGAGAAGAGCCAAAGGTTCTGTTCTGTTGGTTTGCTTTGAATTTCACATTTATATTTGTGTGGTGGGAGGAAACCACATATTAAACACTGTTGCTTGATACAAGTTTGGCACCTGGGTTAGAAATGCTCCTTTCCTTTTGCTCTCCCTCTTGCAGACACACCACCGTGCTGGGGAGCTGGCTGTCCTTGCTCCTGCCAGAGCAAGCAATACCTGGAGAGCTGAATCATCACACTTGTTTCTCCTCAGGGTCTGAGCTTGTGTCTGTCCCTTCTCTGACTGCACTACAGTAGCATTTTTCTTTACTTTTTGGAGCCTGCTTTAAAATGGCAATGGTTAGGAAGAGACTGGGAAGCTGTGTTCATGTGTTCCTGAGCCTGCAGTGCGGACTCAAAAAGAGGGAAAGATTGAAATAGGATTTCTAAGCTGTTGTCCTAGGACTGCTTGTGGCCCAGCAGACTTTGGCAGATGGTTTGTGAAATCCCTTCCTCCCCCCAAAAGCATACATGATGCCGCCCCTGCAAATGAGCAGGCAATCTGTTACTTCTACTTTCGCTCACTTTATTTTAAGTTCAAATCTCAGCCAGGTTTTTGTTTGACTAAAAGGTGACAACCATTTCACTGTGGCTTCACAAGATGGGCTGCAGGGTTGGGGTTTTTTTCCTGAAAAGGTTAGTTGGTGCTTGAATAAATAAATAAGTAAAAACTTGGAAAGTTTGAGCAGTGCATCCTTGTATCCATAAAGATTTCATCTGCTGTCCCATGTCACAGCTAACACAATCCTGTTCATGGTTTCATCCCTTACAGGAAGGATGGCTGGACTCGGTGATGAATGATTTGACTTGATGATCAACGGGTTGAACTCAATGATTGTACAGGTCTTTTCCGGCCTTATTAATTCTATGAATCTTGGAGCCTGGGGTACTCATATGCCGTGTCGGGCTGTGAGGATGCAACTGAGCCATGGCTCCTGCACAGGACTTGGGAGCAGAGAGGCTGAGCTCCCTCCAGTGCTGGGTGGGAGATGAAGCAGCCCCAGTTTGCTGGGCCCCTTTGTCATTTGAAGCACGCTCTTGGGTGGTGCCATTGTTTGCGCTGTCGCTCAGACCCTCCCCTCCCATTCAGCACCTCTCTGCATCCTTGGGAAAAACCCTTGATCCTGGACTTGCTCTTCCCCCAGGGTTTGATAGGTTTTGCCAGCTGAAAGCTGGGCTTTGGAAAGGGAACGGGGGGGGATTTTCACAGACCTGGGGAGAATCAAAGGGAGTAATCACAAAAAGCAGCTTAAAATATCTGACCTTTTCCCACTTCTCTCCTGCACTTTACGTGTCCGTGCAGAGCATGGATGCAGCGATGCTGCTTTGTGGCATTGCTTCCTCTATACCCACTGTCCTGGAGCTTTTGCGTATCTTGTGTTTCCCTGGAGGAGGTTTCATGGCAGGTCTCACCTCTGACTTGAGCAGAGGAAAAGCCCACAGACCCCTGAGCACCCTGGTGCTCTCCTGCTGGTCTGGCCTTTGCAGGGACAGTGGCACCAGCCAGTATAGAGAGAGAACGGGACATCCAGACCCACTCCACACTGGGGGCAGTCTCAGATCCCAAATGCCCTTCTCCAGGTCTCCTGCTGTCCTGTGATTTCCTCCTATTCCTGTCTCCTTTCATCAGGGGACTACCTGTAAATGTTATGAGAGGGATGAGTGCTAAAGGAAAGCCCAAAAGGCAAAGAAAGCAGCCCAAAATGTAGTCCATTTTCTGAATCCCTTCCTCCCTCTGTTTTTGAAGCCTGCCAAGTGATTTAGGGAGGGCAGTAGAGCTGATATATTCTTCTGTAAAACTTGGTTTTGGCAAGGCAGAGAGGAGACACGGCCAAGGCAGGACAGAAGAGGAAAAACCAGGTAAGATGCTGCAGAAACCACTCCCCTGGTAGCTGCAGGAGGAACTCCTTTGGCAGAGGAAACTGCAGGTGCAGAAGGACCGGTGGCAAGCATCTCTTCCCACCATGCTGTGAACCAGAAACTGCAGTGCCCAGCTCCTGGGAGGTTTCTATTTTACTCTTTGTTGTATAGCAGCCTGAGCAAACAAACTGAAATGATAAAGGTGACATTACTAATTTATTTGCCTACCCAAATGTGGATGTAATAGAACAGAATTAATTTCTTCTCTTTACACGTCAGATGCTTGTAGCTTTGGGCAGTGGGTGTGCTTTTAACCTCTGGTGTGCAGCTAACTGGGCGTTTAGCTGATTGCCTTGATTCGGTGTGGCATGGAGATAAATGAGGTGCTGCAACGAATGGGCATTTTATGGATGTATGGCTGGTCCCAAGCTTGGATGTGGGTGGTGGGATGAGGCTCATAGAAAGTGAGGGTAGTGTGTGGTGCCTTCATAGTCCCAGCAATCAGCCAAGTTCCTTTCACAACCCAGCATGGATGAATCCTGCAGAGCAGCACAGGGTGGATCAAAAGGAGACTTTCACAGTGGCAGTGGTGCCACAGGAGGGCAGATGTCCCTTGGTAGTCTCCCAGGGAAGGAAATGGTGGCAAATCCATCCACAGCAGGGACTGCAGCAGTGGCTGCTGCTGGGTGAGTCTCAGGACAGTGGCCATGTGAGAGAGCTTTAACAAGGTGCTTTGGATTCCTTCCCTTGCTGCTGCAGCCGTTTCCCAAATCATCTGTATGCTAACGAACTAATTTGTGCCATTAGCAGAGCCCTGTTAATCAGGGCCTCCCATGATATGACTGGGCTGTGGCCCCAATGCTTGCTGTATTTTAGGCTCTGGGTTTTTTAATTAGTAGTGATGTGTATGATGCTCATCCCTGGGTATCTGCAGTGCAATCTGTGCAGATGCTGAGCTGCCTCAAGGTGCAGAACCAGGGTCTTAGGATTTTCCTTTGGAGGGGAGGTGTTTCCTAAAAGTCTGATTAGAGAGGTAGACTGCAGAGCCTTGAGATGCTGTGGCGTTCAGGAAGGAAGGAACAGGGAACATCTCAAGCCCCCTCCTGTCAGCCTAAGTTTAGCCTGACACAGGAAGATTTGCCTGTCACATCTGCAGCTCAGGGGTTTTGATAGCCACAGGGGCACTTCAATACCCCAACATTTTGCCTGAAGCTTCCTGCATTCCTTCCCAGGGGGTGGGTATTTGTGCAAAAGCCAGGTTGTATCCTTAGGACAGCAGTTTGCTTTCAGGTGCTTGCTGAGCTATGAGCAAGATGGGGATGACAGGACAATAGCAGCACATGTGCAGGTGCCAGTGTGCATCTCAGCTGTTTTCCTGTAGTCCCAACACTTCCTCACACTGCTGTGTTTGTGTTTTTCAGATCAGCCGGTTATGCGGCCATGCTCAGCAGAGGCAGATTCGATCAGCTAATTATCCAGAAGACCTTTTCATTGACAAGAAAGTCCTGAAAGTGACTCACATTGAGCAAGAAGAAACTTTGTCGAGCAGAAGGAGGTGAGAATGCTCAGGCTGAGCGTGGTGCCTGATGGATGAGCTGCAGGAGCAGCCACCTTATGGAATGGTCCTGTGGAAGCAGATGCAAAAGCTCCTTGTTTCCGTTACATATAAACCTGGTTTTGGCTCTGAGCATCACAGCTGCTCTGTGGCAGGCTCTGAAGTGCAGTGAGGTGTCTATATAGGTTTTCTCACCTAGTGCACCCAGGTTAATTGTCTTGGTTTGAAAGACAGGTGTCTGCTAAGGAAGGCAGGAACCTCCCTTGGAATAGAAGATGCAACCCCCTTCCCTCCAAATTATTATAATTTTGAAATTAAGGGGCTTTCAGGCAAAGATATGAGGAATAGGAATAACAGTTCTTTACTAATATATATATATCTGTATAACAAGGCAAACAAACCACAGTAACTATGGCAGTGATACCGAACAGAACCAGAACCCAGTGACCCCTTCTCAGCTCTCAGCCCCTTTCCCCTTCGGTGCAGTTCCGCTCACGGCCAGCAGGGGGCGCCGGCGGCTCCCGGTGCGCGGGGCGGGTGCGATGTTCCCCCGCGCCGGCAGGGGGCGCTCCGCAGCGAGCTCGGCACCACGCGGCAATGGCGGATGAAAAGCTGCCTCACAAACCCCTGGGCAGCCGGACCTCGGGAACAGCAGCTGGAACAGCACGGACCAACACAAAATCCCGATGAATCGCGGGTGGTAGATGAGATGTATCAAACTTCGGAGCTGCAGTGGGAATCCCGGGACGTCTGGGCAGGCAGGGTTGTGGTGCTACAGTGTAGCGAAATCTCACAGCAGCGGCAGAGAAAATGACATGAGAGGGGGCAGGACAGCCTCGGCCCAGCTCCCAGCAGAGCAGGGAGGGGCGGGCTTGGGATCCTGGGAGGGGGCCTCCCTGAGGCACCCCAGCAGATGGTGAAAAGGTGTCTCCTTTAGTGAGGGCGGGTGTAAAATAGGGTCCCCGTGCAAAAGCCGCTCCAGCAAGCAGAGCTCCACTCACAGTTGGAGAAAGGCAGCAGAAGGCAGAAGCCTGCAGTGATGGTGAATTCTCCTCACAGCAATCACAGCCTCCTTTCCCTCTGAACGCCGAGAGCCCAAGTGGGCCAGGGGCCCCGCCCAGCCCCATTTTTCCAGTCCAGATCTCCCAGCATCCCTGCCCTACACGAGAAAATCCCAAGTAAAAGGGGCCAGCCAGCTGGATTCCTCCCCCTGTGGCCGGGTCTTTTTGTCTCTCTTAAGTACCTGGCAATCACTGCCCGTCATCAATGTGTACGGGGGAAAAATTCTTTAAGAGAAAAAGAAAAAGGGAGAACTCCTAAAACCCCAACATTAATACACCAAATTCCTTGTCTGGGTTTCTTGGGCACTGCTATAGCGCCTGAAATACTCACAAGTGTGGTTATAGATAGAAGCGGTCACTCCAGCCTGAATCGTTACATGTTACACTGAGTGTAGGTAATGTGGTGTGCAGGGTCGATGGACCAATGCCGCGTTTTTCCCACAGTGTCCCTCGTGGAGACGCTTTGGCAGTGCCTCGCTAGCACCCACGCAAGCACACAGTCTCACCCGTGCCGGCGGACGCAAGCAGCCACTCACACACAGAGTCTCTGCGCGTTCTGGAGACGAAGAAGCAGGAGGGATTCTCTGCGTGCAATTCTGAGGCATTTTTTGGGTCTGCAAGGACCATGAACAAACCGCTCTGAAGGGAGGCAGAAGCAAAGAACCTCGAACAAACCCACGCGTGCAGTTTTTACCCTGAGGGGTCCCAGGGGCAGGCAGAACATCAGTATCCAATAATCTGAGGGCTGGGGGGGAGGAAAGGTTGAATGGCATAACGGGGGCCAATGGAAGAGGGGAGGGGAGGGGGGGAGAGGACCAGGGGCAGTGGGGTACGGAGGGAAGGAGAACTTTCTGGCACAGTGGTGTGGGGAGAGATCACTTTGTAACAACATGGGGAGTGTAACGTGGGCCTAGCCACCGCAACATGTAGGTAAGGGGAATGCATTTCATGCTTATTGTGTTGTGTTTTATGGTAGTTCAGAGATGTTAACAGCCTTTTACTGAATATTTTCAAAGCAAGCAGGTGCTTCCACTGCTGGCACTGCACCCTGTGCTTCCTTCCCAGTGTAAGTAGAAGCTGTAATTAAGTGGGCTCACACTGATGTGTCAGGGAGCAGCATCTCCCCTCTGGATCTGAAGGCACACCCAGAGATATGCAGTGCCTTTACTTCTGTCTTGAATAAAAGAAAAATCCCTGTGGAAGAGAAACAAGCAAGCTTGGCAGTTTTTAAAACCAAGTTGGGTGGATTTCTCTCTGAAGGCTAACAGGGCCACATTCTTGATACGGTTCCCATGAGATACAGCACCAGGGCTTGCATTCCTCCATTGTCTCAACATGTCGCAGGTTACACAGCCCAGACTCTGACAAAGATGTCCTTTGAAGACTCTGAAGTCTAATGAAATCTGCTGAGATGAATTACATGGGTTCATACCTGCAGATATGGAGGAGTTCCTCCCTTCCCTACCCCTCCCTGCCCTGCAGGGAGCTCTGCTCCCCAGGAAAGTTTCCTTCTGCCTGTTCCCCTCCAGCTCTGCCAGGGTTTGTGGAAGAGGAGCGAGGCAGTGCCTAGGATGTAAGGAGCTGAGTGCCATGGGCAGTGAGGCTTGTCCTGCTTGGGGTTTGCCACAACTGATGATCCAGGTCTCACCTCATTTTGGCTTTCCAAATGGTGTTGGTTGGACCTCTGCCTCACTGTTAGGCCAGTGCAGGAGATGGGTGTAGGAGGTGGGTCACGTAGGAGGTGACTGCCTGAAGCATCCCTTCAGTTTGTGCAGGGGGCTGTGGGCTGAATTCCCACCCTCTGGAGGGGCTTTGACTCATCAGACAAACCCTTCTTCATTTGCCTGGGCAGTATGTACTGTGGTGGTCAGAAGCAGGACTTGAGTGACCCTCTTCCTCCATGGGCTGCGGCTCTCCCTGCGAGGGCTGTGTCAGCCCCACCACGGCAGGAACAGGCTCCTCGGCAGCGAAAAGGCAGCATACAGCACAGGCTCCATTCTCCTTGTGTCGCCTGCCCCCAGCTGGCTGTCGCGGGTTCTGGAGAGGGAATCCCACGGAATCCCAAAGCAAGGAGGGATGGAGGGAGCTGGGCACCCCTCTGCACACCAAACTGCCTAAGATTGCAGGGCAGCTCCCCACAGCTGGCAGGGCATGGACGACCCCCCTCTACAGCACCCGGGGGATGCCCCTGAGAGTGCTCCCTGCTCCAGTTGCTAATTCCTCATCATCCCTCCCAGGGAGCAAAGAGGCTGAGAAATAACCCCTTGCCATAGGGGAAAATGTGCTGAAACGAAACAAGACGACTGTGAGGCCAAGTCTTACTGTCTCCAGTCCCTGCTATTCATATTACCTTACTTTTGGTGCTATTTACCTAATTAAATCTCTCACTATTCCTTGGCAACAGCTGCTGAATGTCCCTGAGGGATCAGACCTGGGCTGGGGGGATGTCACATCCCACTCCCAGAGCCTCTGTCACCTCTCTAGCAACATCAGAGATCCCATGGTCAGCCTGTATCCTGGGTCCTCTGGACCACTGCTGCAGGTGACCTGCTGGAGATCCTTGTTGCTGGGAAAGGAGGGCACAGGGTTGGGATGCAGCCTGATTCACATCCCCTCTGTGTGGTGCAAGCACTGCTCCTGCAGCTCCTCCTGTCTTCCTGTGACAGAGCCGTTTTGGTGAGTGTAAACTGCCCCTTTGAATGCGGACTGTGACCTCATGGCCAGCCCAGTGCATCCCTTGAAATGGCATACTTTTGATGGTGCAGCATCAAACACAGCCTTACCCATGTGTACAAATCTGTGCTGAGAGTTCCAGCTCTGGTCTACCACCAAAAATGCCACCTGCCCTTGCAGCAATGCTGGATGACCAATGTCAGCCGGACAAAGCCCCTGCGGGGCCTCTGTTGCATTCTGCAAAACAGAGGGGACGCTATAGCCTGAGTCCTTGCTGCTCAGATGTACCCCATGGATGCATGGCCTGAGCCAGTGGCACCTTTCCTTAAGTGCTGTGAGAGTGCAGAGACTGTGTCTGGCTTTTGCCTTGTGCATGGTTGAGCTGAGGTTCTGCTGCCCCCACATCCCTCTCCGTCACCAGCAGTTTTGCCCTGGGAAACATGGGTTCAGCTTTTGACTGAATAACATCAAGGAAAACCACAAAAAACTACTTGGGGTCAGAATAAAACTGATGCTTCATGGGTTTTTTTGCACCTAGTTGCTTTAATGTTGTGTTTGTGTGACTACCTTCACCGGTCAAAATGCACCAACCTCGTCTTTTCTTCTTCTTTTAACTGAGCACTCTTCTCTTTTCCCTCCCTTTCTTCCAGGGAACTGATTGCAAAGCTGAAGTCCCACAGCAGTTTTTACAGCAGCTTGCCAGAGTACATCTGCAACCACAGCTCTGCTCTTCAGAACGACACCTTTTGCTGGAACGGACAAGAAGTCGTGGAGAGGTGAATCATGTTTCCCTTGCCCGCCCTCTCCCCAGTACTGTTTATCTTTTGTTAACTAGGCACGGGAGCAGTCTGTGACCAGGACATGACTTGCTCCCTTAAGGACCTTGTGCAGAGCAAGTGTCCAGCTGTGCTGCAGATGGATGTGCAAGATCTGCACAGATAGAAGTGGTTGTGTGCTGCTCTCCATTGAGTTTTCTACTTAGTGAAAACCCTGCATCCGTGATGGGATTTAGTCAGGGCAGGCCAGAGACAGGAACACAGCAGCAGCTTGACACAGCCCTGCTCCCATGGGAGAGTGCACCACAGTCCAGGGATGGCTCCTCTGGAGCAGCAGTAAGGGCACTGCCCCCAAGCACTGCATGGGGTGGGGATGTCTCCAGTCAGGCTCCATGCAGTGGTAGCAGGACACTGCAGTCGGCATCCCCTGCCCCATCCAGGGAGAGTCAAGGAAGGCTCCCTTGTTGAATTTCTCCTTGCTATGGCTTTCAGCTGGAGGAAGCACTGAACTCTGGTGGTGCCACTGCTGTCCTCTGACCACCTTCCCATCACCAAGTTCTGGCTGTCGTCTCTGGATGGAGCCATTCCCACCAAGGTCCAGCTTGTGCTGTGGCTACTTTGCCCTGCCCCATTTGCCATTTCAGAGAATATATTGGTGGTAATTGAGGTTAACAGAGACAGGCACATGCAGGATTCATACCATAAATGGAGATTAATAGAGGTTAATAGAAATGGAGATTTTTCTTGCAAAAAATGCCCCTTGGGAATGTTAAATAATGTGGAAATAGAACTTGGAAATGTTTTTTATAATTATGCATAAATCTCCTCTAATCACCCTACTTTGCAAAGCATCCTTTGCTATTAAGTAGTTTGCATAAGGGAAGAAATAGAAGTAAAATCAGGAAGTGGTGAAACGTTGAGATATTAATTATGACTTCTTGATCAGTAACTTCAGGTGGTAATTAGCCTGTACTTGCAATACTGACCTGAAACACTGAATAGACCAAAATAGCATCAAACTCTATTTTAAAAAGAAATTACTCAACATCTAAGATCATACGCTTAGTAAAATGTACTTATGTTGCCTAAGGAAAAATGTGTCCCCTATTGGCACTTATTTCTGCAAAATCCTGAGTTTCCATGCCTAACTGAGAAGTTCAATTGGAAAGAAAAAGATTATTTCAATATTGTCTCACTGATAAATAATTAAAACTTCTAAAGCAGGGCTATAAACCCTGCAGCTCTGGAAAGGGGGACCTAGGACGAGGTGTTGGCTTATGACAGTTCACTGGGGTCACAGCCTGTGGCCTTGGTCCAGGTCCTGCTGACGCCACAGCTGGGTAAAGTGGTAGCAATGGAAGAGTGCTGAGTCCAGATCCTCCTGCAAATGTAAGTTCAGAGCTATTTGCAGATTAAACATGACTTCAGGTGATAGATGGCCTTCAGCTTTGTCCTGGTTTGAAAGACAGGTGTCTGCTAAGGAAGGCAGGAACCTTCCTTGGAATAGAAGATGCAACACCCTTCCCTCCAAATTATTATAATTTTGAAATTAAGGGGCTTTCAGGCAAAGATATGAGGAATAGGAATAACAGTTCTTTACTAATATATATCTATATGTATAACAAGGCAAACAAACCACAGTAACTATGGCAGTGATACCGAACAGAACCAGAACCCAGTGACACCTTCTCAGCTCTCAGCCCCTTTCCCCTTCGGTGCAGTTCCGCTCACGGCCGGCAGGGGGCGCCGGCGGCTCCCGGTGCGCGGGGCGGGTGCGATGTTCCCCCGCGCCGGCAGGGGGCGCTCCGCAGCGAGCTCGGCACCACGCGGCAATGGCGGATGAAAAGCTGCCTCACAAACCCCTGGGCAGCCGGACCTCGGGAACAGCAGCTGGAACAGCACGGACCAACACAAAATCCCGGGTGGTACACGAGATGTATCAAACTTCGGAGCTGCAGGGAGAGCCCCTGGATGTCTCAGCAGGCAGGGGGTGAGGCGCTACAGTGTAGTGAAGGCTTGCGGCAGTGGTGAGGGAACAGCAGAGGAGGCAGGGCAGCCTCGGCCGGCTCCCTGTGAGGCAGGGAAAGGCGGGCTTGGGATCCTGGGGCTTTTCCTGAGGCACCCCAGCAGATGGTGAAAAAAGGTCCCTCCCTTTAGTGAGACAGGGTATGAAATAGGGTCCCTGTGCGATAGCTGCTCCAATGAGCAGGCTCCAGTCACGGTAGAAGGAAAACAGCCGGATGCAGGAGCCTGCAGCAGCGACAAACTCCCTCCACCATGAGGGGAAAGGATCTCCTCTCTTCCCTGAATGCTGGGAGAACAGGAAGCTAGGGGCTGTACCCAGTCCCTTTTTGCCAGTTCAAATCTCGCGGTGATTCCACCTTACATGAGAAAAACCCCAGGCAAAAAGGACAACCAGCTGGACGACTCCTGCTGTGGCTAAGTCCCTTAGTAATGGTATGGGGAAATTCTTTAGGAGAAAAACAAAGGAGAACTCCTAAAACCCCAACAACCCCCAATTTCTGCTGAGAATACCAGGGGACTGTCATAGGCAGAGATGTTCCCCTGGGTCCCTGCTGCAATACTGTGGTGGTGGTGGCACCACATGGGCGGTCACACGGGTGCCATGGCATGCAGGGGGGCAAGGCAGGGAGAGGATAAAGTCTGTATGCATGAAGGGGGCACCAAGATTTCAGCCCCTGGCTGTTGAATTAAGGATTAAATCCTCTACTGTGCTTGAAGAGCGTGTGCCTTTCTACTCCTCTCCTTGCCTCCTCTGATCTATTGCACAGATGTCGCCACCTCTGAGCTCCTATGAAATATTAGTGACGGTTCTGTTGCAGGCAGATATTAGAGATTTTTGCTGTGAGCAGGGAGACCTCGGCTAAGATAATGGTCAAAGGTTCTTTTGTCCCAGGACCTATGTGCAGAATGTTTCAAATAGAAGGAAATGTAGTTAAAATTATCTCTACACTGGCTGCTTCATGTGCTTGGACTTCCCAGCTTGGCATCTCTTTCAGAGTGTCTGGGAGGATTCCTGAAAATCAGGAGCATTTAAGGTAACGGTGCTCGAGTACCCCAAGCTGCCAGTTCCTTTATTTCAGTGTTTTCCCCAAGAGGGAGCCAAGCAGCAGTTCATAGTGTAGCAGCTCTTACTCAAATTGCTCTGAGAATGTGTGTTATGTACTGGAGCAATTCTATTCTCCTGCTGGACTGGTGTGTGTTTGTTGGTCATCAGACCCCACCTTGCCACTTTTTGTAAGAAATTTGGTGTGGTTTGAATATCTAGTATTAATTTCAGGATGCTGTCCTGGTATTTGTCCCACTTAGGTGGTGGCTGCCAGAAAGAAGGATGGTGGAGACATGGTGGGATGGTTCCTGTGGCAGGAGTGTTGGCATGGAAGGATACAGGCTCTTTGAAAGGACAAGCAGGGGAGACAAGGATGGGGTGTCTATGTCAGTGACCAGCTGGAGTGCTTGGAGTTCCACCTGGGGATGGATGAGGAGCTGACCAAGAGCTTTTGGGTCAGGATTAAAGGGAGGGCAGAGAGAGGTGATGTTGTAGTCTAGCTCTTCTTCAGGCTGCCTGGACTGGAAGACTGGGTGGATGAGGCCCTTTATAGGCAGACATGAGCAGCCTCACATTCACGAGCCCTGGCTGTCATGAGTGACTTCAACCCTGGTATTTGTTGGAGGGACAACACAGCAGGGCATAAGCAATCCCTGGGTTCCTGGATAAACTAGAAAGCTCCTGCTGAATCTGCTGATCAGGTGAAGACCCGGGCAGAGCGATGCTTGGGTGGATTCTATGCTTCCATGTGTTTCCATGACTGGTGCTGTGTGGGCAATGGATAAAACTGTTCAAGCACTGTTGCGTCTATGAGGTCAGTGTGACCATCTGTATGAGCATGTCTAGGATTTGATTGTGTTCTTGTAGGGATTGTGGCTATTTACCTCTTGCATTTCTCATGTAATACCTGAGTGTTCATTAAGTTAGAAAAGAGCCCTACTGATTTATCCATTTCCGGACCTCCCTGTCATGACAAAATTTGTTAGTTATTCTAAGCCCTTTTCCTAAAACACATTAAACCAAGCCTGGAATAGCAACTTCACAGCCCTTGCCAGTGCGCTCAAGTACTTGATAATACTAACAATGTGTATCCTGTTATTTGATGCAAACAGTCCCTTCTGCACCCTGCAATCCTCCTCCTTTGGTTGTTCTGGCTCGATATTTACTCTGTCCTTTTTATCCCAGTGCTTTATTATCCACAGGCAATGAGAGTGTCCCTCCTCCCCATGGACTGGATGTGCCCAACGTCTTTCCACTGGGTCTCACTTCCCAATTCGAGCCCTGAACTATCCTCTGTTTCCTCCTTGCTCTTAAGCCCCTCTGCCCTGACTGAAAATGGCATGTTTGGGGCTCCAGTGCAATGCAGCTGGCTGGGGTATTTTATCCTGCTTTTAATCCCTCCTTTTTTTTTAACTGAGTCTTTGTGATCCTTTGTGATCATTTGCTTTTCCACGTGCGACCATCTAATGGCAACAATTCATCCTCCTTCCTGAGGTTTGATCTATGGCTTAATAGTTTGATCCTCGTCCCTACTGTAGATTTAGGACATGGTGCCTTGAAATAACTCCTTGCAAACAGTGGCAACCACACAAGAAAGGTTGATTTTTCTGTAATGCAGAACAGTGCCTCGTGTCTTTTGCTGTGCTTTTGCGTTGTTGAAGAACATAAGCTGAAGTGGGAAGAAAAAATAAAAGGCAACACGTTCCTGCTTTTCACAGTTTTCAGAGTGTGCAAAAACACACTGTGCTTTTATGGGATGCCACAAAAGTTCATAGCAAAAGCCACAAGTGGCACATTTCACCACTTAAAAAGAGCTTGTTGAGGGGTCAAACTGCTTGGGTGTTTGTGGTAGCTGGGGACCAGACCTGCTGGATCTTCCTCTGTCTCTGTGCATCCCTGTGCACCTCTTTGCAGCTTTCCTGGGCTCAGTTCCAGGCACTTCCCTGAGACAGACATGTAGGCAGGGTGGGTGTGCAACAGCTTAAACCTGCCTAAGTGAGGGTTTCTGTGATGCCCCTCCTTTCCTCTGTCTTCGTGCCCCCTCCCCTCACCAGACCTCCTGATGGTGGTGTTAGGTGGTGAAATGTTGTTCAGCCTCTCTTATCCTTATCTCCATCCAAAGTAGAGAAAAAACAGAGGTCGATTCTTATCACCAAAGTCCTGACTGAGTAATTAGCTCATTTAAAGCCTTCAGCTTAAGTTAAGTAGGCGTTGAGATATCAAACTCACCTCAGTTTCTATGGGAGCTCAGCATTGGAATCTCAATGGTGATTTGAACTTTATATATAGTATCAGGGTTTTGCAGCATTTAATACTAAAAGCCTATTAAAATCTTGATTCTCAGAGTTTAATAATCTGCTTACATGAGTATATTCTTTTCAAGCTGTTTTGAATAGAATGACAGCAACATCTGCCCACTGCAAAACTTGTAAGCACATTAAGCATTACTGTTAGAAACTGCCATTTGTAAATTTTTCAAGACAAATGTGTACATTAATCTAAATCACCAGCATAACTCTTGTTTTCTTTGTACCAATTCAAAATTAATATATTTTTAGCACCTTGCCAGATTCTCTTCTTCAAGCTAGAAGTCTCAGATTTCCCTGCTGTTGCCAACATACTGTGGTTTGTTTTAACCATACAAATCATAAACAACGAAAGCACAATTGGAAGCAAGACAGAGAAATGAGATTCCGTAATTGGAACAAAGGAAATTCCATGCCAGCAATAACCCTTTAGTTCGTGAAGGGTTTGGTTATTTCTGGCACTGTTGCAAAATATCTGATACAATGGAATCCCCAAAGAGGGGGCTGTATAACTTTTCAAGCCCATAAAACACAGCTTTGTAGCAAGTATAAGCTATAATGAAAGGATAGTAGGCAAATTCAGAGGGTTATTGAGTGGCCATGATTGTTTCCAGAGTAGTTCAGAAATGAAGATCATGAATCTTCCTCTATTAATCCTGCTGCTTGGTGTCAGGTTTAGCCAATTTTTCCATAATCTATTTGTCTTGAACTGAAATAAGAATAGAGGGAGATTTCAGGCTGCCTATAAACTCTCATTGTTTTGCTATGAATATTACAGTTTTTGCTGTTCCTTCTGAAGTCCAATCTCCCAGAGCCAGGTGATTACCTGAGACCTCACATTTATGACCAAGCCATCATTTGCAGCACACTCACTGGCTGTAGAGCTTTGTGTGGGGCAACTGGGAAGAAGCAGCACTTCTCTTGGCAGGGAACTGGCACGACAGGATCTGAGGGGGGTCTCAGAGGCTTCAAGGTGTTGATATTTGGAAATCCAGCAGAAAATTGTTCCTTTTTAGTTAGGTGAGAACACTCCCCACTGAGAGTGTTGGATCATCCTGGTTGCTTTTGAAGCAGCTTGTTTGGAGCAACTGGTGGTGTAAATTGACTGCGGCATCACGAGCTCTGCAGTGACTGCAAGGACTCTCTGCAAGCAAGCAAACAAACAAAGCCAGGAAGGCACCTGAGAGCCATACACCCCACCTCTCTCCTGCCACTTGCACTCCCTTGTAACAGATGCCTGCACATGGTCATGGGATGGTGGGGACATGCACCCCATATGGAAGAGAACAGCTGGGGTTGACCGGCACCCCACACCCAGCCCATGTCTGGGATGGGGTATGACTGACCAGATGTCTCTGGACAATCTGTCTTTAGAGAGGAAACTATCAGGGAAAGAAGCTATCACCTCTTCATGGAGGCTTGTGGGCACATCCAGGAGTTACACCCTGACTTCAGGGCAGGATGAGTGGGCTGGAAACAGCTTTTCAAGCCTTTTGGCCCCCACTGCTTCCACTGCTGATGTGACACTGAGGTTGTCTCACTAAACCAGAAATTAGCAGGGCCAGAGGGTAAAATGTTGGCTTCACCACTGCACCCACCTTTACTGACCCATGAAAACCAGCTGGAGGTAAGAGCTGGGTTCCTGTCAGGAGTGTCGGGGGGACAAAACTTTTCTTCCCTTTCTCCCCTTTTTCATCTCTTTTGCCTCCTGTGTGGTGAGGACTCAGTGTCACCAGTCCACATGATCTGTAGTAAGTCACATCTTGACATGCAAAGCAGCTTTGGGGGTCTGGGGGAATGTTGCTCTCTCAAACTCAGTTATTAACTCTTGTGCAACGAAACCTCTATGTTGTGTTGTGTCTGGGTTATGTTTGTCCCCCACCCACTCTCTCTGACAAATATAATTCAGTGAACACAGATAGTAGAGAGAGAGCCTGTAAGGGATACTGTGCTGTTTAAACTGAAGATGCGTTTGAATGAATAATTTGCAACTGGAAGGCAGGCATAAATTAATTGTAATTTGAATGACAGACTTACTTTCCTTTTTCTAAAAGGTGTGATTCTTTATGTTTGAATTTCAGGACTACTTTCTCCAAATCACACGTCAGGCATTGCAGTAACTCATCTCAAAGCCTAGCAGGGCCGAGTAGGATGAACACACATTTTACACTCATTGCCATGTATTTAAATAACATTTGTCATCTTGTCTTCTTTGCTCTGAAATGAAAGCTTGGAATGAGCTGCATTTGGACTGGAAAGACAAACATTCACAGGAGACATTTGTGGATGGTGGAGAAGAAAGGAGAGAAAAATCCCTCAATTTGACAGCATACTTGGGCATTTATGTCTGGTGGATAAGAAGAAGCAGGAAGGGTCTGCAGTTGTACTGTCCCCACAGAAAACTTCAGATCATTGGTGTTTTCGTAAGGTGGTTGTCTTTAAAGTAATTTTTAACGAGGGCTGCTTATCAGCACATTTTACAGTGTGACATTTGTCTTTGGAAAATACCATGTCCCCAGGAAGAGCCCATACCCAGGGAGCCCAGGAAAGGAGATGCTGCTGACTGACGTTGAGACACGTCAAAGAGAAAAGTATTTTGGGCTTTCCTTATGAAGTGTGAGCCAGACCACGCTCATGTTGCAACACTGATACCCCTTTGGCACAGAGACCCCCAGGGACCGGGGTGGGGGACTTTATCCACTGTGCATATTTGCTGTTCCATGCTGATATCAATCACCATGGCAGAGGCATGTGATGGGTTTCATGAAGTGGCACAAGTGTCTTCCACAAGGGGCTATTTTATCCGCATAAGTTAAAAATTACTCAAGATAGCTCAGATTTCTTCTTTTCTGCACTGACTGGTGAACATGGGAGGAAGGTGATGCTTTGGCTTTGTTTTGCCTGCGAGCCCACCAACCCTTCAGCTTGGGGGAGATGCAGAGGAGCCTGCATGGGCACTGTCCCGGGACCCCCATCCTCCAGCTTGTTGGGGGCTGCAAAGGCATCTCTCTGCCCTATTAAGGCCTTGCTGCTTGGCCCGGGCTGCAGGGAAGGGTGCCAGCTGCCTTTTCCAGCTTCTCTGGCATTTCAGGAATGCAGGTCGCTCACTGAAGCTACATTTCAAAGCCTTTAACCCTTTGGTTGGCTGCATCCCACATGCCTGAATGTGGCTACCAGGCTGGTGCTGGGGCAGAGAGTGGCACAGCTGATGGGAGCTGGTGCCCCCCTTGTACCTGAGCACACCAGGAGGTCTCAGCTTGGCAGCACAGAGGAAGTGTCCCCCAAAGCGCCCAAATCACACATGACCTTGTCTCTGGCTGGTGGGATGTAGCGGGTCCCCGTGCATCTCCTTTTTTCCAATTCATGCTCAAAGATGTGCAGCTTGCAGAGTCCATTGCCTTGTTGCTTCAAATGACTTGTGTAGTGGTGCAAATGGTTCATTTTGGGTTGGGTATGTACCCTTGGATCTGGCCAGGTGGGAAGCACCAGGAGGTGACACTCCATTTCTCCAACATCACTGTTTTAGGGAGAGATCCCTCTGCAAATGCTTTCAGGTTCGCTTCCTTCTCTAGTAGACTTTTTCCCCTGAGAAGGCTGATCTGAGGTCTTCACCACCCCAGCAGAACCTTCTGGAGAACAGTTTCAGTCTCTGGACATGGAGTTATAGTATAGTATTGCTGTAGTACTGTGTTCCTCCCTCCTGTACTACGTTGTGTAGGCTACAGAAATCCTCTCTGGCAGCCACTGAGTGGATTTCAGAAGGGATTTCGCCCACTCAAACCCAAGCTATTGTATTTCTTTGTATAAAACTGTTTAGGAGAGATATTGTATTAATTTAGGCATGCACCAAGCGGGCTTGGTTCTGCTCTTGCTAAAACCTGTGCGAGTTTCCTGATTAAATCTCTGAAACCACAGGAGACCTTTCAGTAATGTACTTTTGAGTTCCACCAGTGTTTAAAATTAAATTTACAGTGATACCAAAGATTGGAATTTCTTTATCGTGTAAAAAGTCATGCGTGCTGTGGGTGTTTACATCTAGTCTCCAGATGTGTTTGTCAGGTCAGCGGTGGTATTAAGAGGTTATGCGACAAATAAGCATTAGGATTAATGGCTCACTGCTCCCAGTGCTTTATCCCCCTGCAAAAAGTTCAGCCCAAGTTTCAGCAGAGCCGGGCAGGTCTGTGCTTGCGGCAGCAGCCTCTTCCCACGAGATGGTGCTCGGAGCATGCACGGCTGTGCCAGGAGCGGATGGGCTGCTGCAGGCTGGCCCCAGGCTGGCCCCCTTCTCCCACTCACTAAGCTTTCAACCTACAACGACCCTCCAACTGCACCTATGAGGGCTTTTCTGAACCGCAAGCGATTGTGTCTCAGGTATAGCCACGTTTTGTGCTTCCCAGGATAACGCAACTATTAAAAAAACGAGTTTTGCAAAATGCTGAGTCCTAACAGGAGGCCCCAGCATGGGGACAGGGTGTTGGGGTACAGAGCAGAGCTGTCGATCCGATGCTGTGCTGGTGCCGAAGTGCCGGGGGTGGGATGGTTGTGCAGGCAGCTGCCCCCGTGTTCAGGAGCTGGTGGGGCTTGGGAGAGCCAAGTTGATATCTCTTGCTTTGCAGTGATGCCTGTACCCGGACAAGCTGCTTATGCCTGGAAAAGGAGTATACACAGGCGTGTGCTCCTGTGCTGTAGGCACAAACACCTCCTTTCTCCTGTCCTTTTTCCTCTGTCATCTCTCCAGTGCAGCTTCTTGCAGGGTTGTCAGCCATTAGTGGAGATGCATGTGGGGAATGCCTAGTGCTCAGGACCCAGCTGGAGGTGCAGAAAGTTCCTGTACGTGGAACTCCTGCTCTGAGATAGCCTTGGAGTGGAAATCTGCCTCAGTTCTGTATTTTAAACTATGTGAGTATTTCAGGTCGGGGCAGAGTGCTGCTGTACCAGTACAGATCTGGGGTTGCCTTTGCATCCCCACGTGTCTGAGTAGATCTTATCCCTAGTTTAGAGTTTAAGCAGAGTTTAAGCCAAGTCCCTGAGTATCCCCAAGTTTCTCAGTGTGCCCTGATAGCTCTTGTGACCAAATGTCCGCATGCCTCTTGCTTTCTACCCTAGCAAAGCGTCCTCCCTGAGTTGGCCCCACCATCCCTCCTGTCTCCTTCCCCTTCTTTAAATGCCTGCTGAAGTCCCACTTTCTCCCCAAAACCCACGTGAAATAAGCTGACTGTCATTGCCTGAGCTTGCCTGGCAGCATGGGGATGGAGGATTAGCTGGGCAGGGGAGCAGGGAGCTGACAGACAGAGGCAGCCACGGGGGCTGGTGCTGGGTAAAAACATGATGTGTAGGAGATGAATGCAGAAAGAAAAATTCATGGTGTTTACCCATGGCATTGGAAAAACAGATGCACAGTAAAGCAGACTGGTGCTGGTGTTATCTCGGCGATCTCACTTTCAGAGGCTCTGCTGGGGTTTGGTAGTGCCTGTTCTGCCTGCTGGTTCTTGGAGATGAGGACTTGTTTTGTGCTTGTGGTGCACCATAGCCCATCACTGGGGCTGTGATGAATGGCAACAGCCCAGAGCTCGAGAAGGCGCCGGTGTGGTCTGTGCCACTGCTATGGCTGCCAGACAGCAGTGGTGGCAGCTGATTGCTCTGGCCCAGACCTGAGTTTTGAGTTTGGTGCTTCTCTTATGCTGGAGCATCAACAGCTGTTACCCAGGTCCTGAGTATAGGAACGTGTTCCCCCAAAGCCAAGTGTGCAGCAGTTCTGTCCCTCTTCTCGTCCCTTTTATCTGGTAAATTTGTCATTCCATAAATCTTGCAGCAAGTGAATGTGTATTTCTTTTCTAACTGCCGATGGAAAAGCTGAGTGCAGGCTTGGCCACCCTCCTCTGCAGAGTTGCCCTGGCAGTTTAATCTAGTCTATGGGGGCTTTGCTGACTCACATCGTACCTGTGTAAATCAAGATACCCCATGGTGCAGAGCCCAGCAGTGCACCAAAGTCAAGGTACATTCTGTCTGAGCAGTTACTTTGATCCCTAAAGCTGGATCTCATCAAAGACTGAAATCAGGATTGTTTGACAACACCTATTTTCCATTAGCAATGTTGACAGCATTAATTATATTCTGATGCTTTAATTCTTTTTTATTGAAATCACACATCAGTGATAGTCATTATTTTGCAAGGGGGTTGATGTTATGCTAATCAGGTTGCAATTAACTGGGTCATCCCACTCATTTTTTTGGCTGTGGGCACAACACTACTGCTCTTGTACTGGAGTCTCTGTGGTCTGCCAAGATTTATTTTAAACAAACATGAGCAAGCCAGAATTTCTGAGCCAGCTTTTTTAAGACTCTTGGGTGCAAGTTATATGAAAATATTTATCTCTGTTGTATACTGTTTAACATCTTCCTTGGTTACTAATGGACTGGAAAGGACTTCATTGTCCTCAAGTGATACAACTACATCATCGTGCTGCTTTGCAAAAACAGAGCAAAAATGTTTATGGGAATCTTCCATCCTTTCTTTGTCATTATTAACTGTCTTGTGCTCTCTGTTTTGGAAAGGGCTGGTGCCTGTCTTGGGATTTCTTAGGTTTGTACTGAACTTCAGAGATCTCCTCTCTATTAGCCCATCACATTGAGGTCTTCTGTGTTCTCATTCCTACAGGTACAGTCCTCAGATCACAAAGAATGGAGCAAAAGCTCAGGGTGGCAACCATGAGGTGAAGATTAAAGGTCCGGAGCCAGTGATCAGCCAGATTATTGACAAGCTGAAACACATCAACCAGGTTTGTTGCAGACGTGCCAGCAGAGATGTCTCCGGAGTGGGTGGTTCCGAAATCAGCTTGGCCTCCCCCGCACTCTCTCTGGGCTCAGACAGACATCCCGAGTGTCTCCCTCTGCAGCAGCTCTGGGAGCGCTGTGTGAAGAGCTGGTGCCACTCTGGCCCTGCACAGCACCAGGCCCACAGGGCACACAGGCCAGTCCTTTCGGATGCCTGCGGGTGTGTTTCTCCATGGTGCAGCCTCCCAGGACTCAGCCTGTGCCTGGGTTGTGTGTGGATGCATGGCTGCAGTACGAGAATGCTTCTGCTGGGCATCCGTGCCCTTAGCAGTGGAGATCCAGGAAATATGGAGCTGATGGGGTATGCCTGAGCATGATGTGCTGGCAGGGGTTCATGTGGCATATACCTGATGTCCCCTCTGATTGGAGGAGCTCCTTTTGGCAGGTCTCGTGGCTGGCAATAAGGGTCACTTTTTTCTTTGCTAATATCTCCCTGGGCATTCACTCCTAGTCAGTAATGGGACAAGTTACTGTTGAATGGGGAAATTGCAGAGCTGGCTGAGATCTTTTCTGCTGAGGAGGAAGCTTCCTTCCCACTGCCTCAGACCTGGCATCCTTCCTGGACAAGCGGTATCTTGTTTATGCCACGCCAGGTTAGGTCTGTGAACAAGCCCTGCTGCTGCTAGGGAATTAGGTGGCAGCTCTGAACAGTGTTCAGCTTGTGGCTGAACTTTCCCCACCACTGCCTTAGGCCAGTGGCTCTGGACTCTGCTCTCCCCTCTGTGTCACTGAGTGTGGATGTCACAGTAACTCATAGAGGGGATGTTTTTCATAGGCAGATAGCTTGGACTTGCTGCTTTGCCAGGACACAGCAAGTGGGACCTCACAGGGCAAATCCTCAGGTGGTAAAGCTGTTAGTGCAGTTGAGCTGCCCCATCTCCCCTGAGAGAGCTCTTCCTACCTTGCCCATGGTCGCGCCAGCACGAAGCTCTATGTTCCCGGGGTTAAGCCCAGCTTTGCTTCCCGGCCGGGTGGGCTGTGAGGGCGGCTCTGTTTGGAGTTGCTGGCTTAGCAACTTTTCTGCTAACCTCTGCTTTCCTGCTCCCGCGACTGCCAGGGACTGTTTTCACAGCCATTCCCAGTTTAACCCCTGTGTCCTCCGACACAGGCATGCCTCATTAGGTGCTGTCTGGGAGCAGGATGCAGTGGGGGATTCGGGGTCCTCAGGAGCACCCCACAATGCAGGAGCTGCCATGGGCAGCGGCCCTACAGCCTGCTCTGCCTACCTACATGCTCCCCGTGCTGAGCGGTGCCATCTGCCAACAGCCCTTAATTATTAGAAGGGGAAAAGCGGGGGGAATAGCATAATCAGCTCCCTATTAAATGGGGTAGAGGGCAGGCTTCAACCTGCAGGTGATAATGATATTTTGCCGTTCACAGTGAGAAAGTTGCACTGAACAAAACATGGTTATTAGTGTACATGAAACTGCTGACATAAAGTGGTTGTGAAATGCTGCCTGCCAGACTGGGTCAAGTTAGGTCTTTGCTGAACAGCTTGGGCTTCACAGTGGAGGTCCGTGGAGTGGGAGACCCTGGGTAAACACTGCTGTGGCTCAGCTCAGCTGTTTGCCACAGCAGAGTGTCTCTGTCAGCTGCTGCTCAGAGAAAAATTGTGGTAAGGGGGTGAATACGGTCAGCTTAGTCACGATCTCTTACAGTGCTTTCCCCATTGGCTCACAGTATCGGGTTGGAATGTGTTATGGGCGGCAAGTAAGTAGTTTTGGTTTGAACAGTGTAAATATAAGAGCCTGAAAAATATTGAACCCTCTTGTAAAGCTGTTTTTGAGAAAGAGGAGGAATTGAGAATAAAATCAGGAGAAAACGGGAAGTGATTTGTGCAAATTAGTTATGAAGCTTGCCCAGAGAAGCTGTGGCTGCCCCATCCCTGGAAGTGTTCAAGGCCAGGCTGGATGGGGCTTGGAGCACCCTGGTCTAAGGAAGGTGTCCCTGCTTATGGCAGGGGATTGGAACTACATGATCTGTAAGATCCCTTCCCACCCAAACCAATCTGTAATTCTATGATTCTGTTCCTGCTGAGGGTCTGTAGTCTATGGTCAGTAGCTTATACACTAGGAAAGTAACTGTGGCGATTACTTAAATTTGGGATTTGGGGTGTCAGAGCTTACCATCACACTTATTTTCTTGGCCGAAGGAAGTTTTGAGCTCTCTCTCACATCTGGAATGCATCTTGATTGCCAAAGAGTATTAAATGTGGAAGGAGTAGCAACTCTGGATGATTTACAGTTGCATCTTTCAGGTGTTGGCTTCAGATTTCGGAAGCAGTGGGAACTCCCGAGCTGGAGAGGGTTGAAAATCTCCTTATCCGCCAGGCTAAGCCAACAGTGGCTTTTAAGGATTTTTAGGAGAAAAGGATCCAGGATCTTTTGGAGAAAAGACCATCTTTGTGGTGCTCAGAGCTGTAAACTAGATTCCCATGTGACTGCCTGTAGATTGTGAATCTTGTACAATGCTGTGACTTCCTCCCAGTGTGTTGGGAGATACAGCCTGGGTTTTGTGGTGTGGGCAGACTCGGAAACCATGCTGTTTGGTACACTTTTCATAGAGGTCCATAGGTTTTATTTTTACTGGGAGATTTTTGCTACATATCTGTAATTTGCTGATGATTTGACTTCGCTTTTATTCCAGGATGCTCATGCTGCTGGAAGTGTCTGTTCTTTCAGTGTTGTGTGCTCAAAGTGTGCTTGCTCTTCAGTTTGTGTCTTCTCAAACCTAATTTGGGTAAATGTACACACATTCACATGAGAAATTCTCATCAAACGTTTGCAGTTTGAAATGAGAATTGGGTTTGTGCATTAGAATTAAATCCATGGGGATTGAAAGAAGTAGAGAAAACCTAACTCAGAGAGAAGGGGAAGGGAAAGTGCCCCAGACTGTATTTTTTTGCTTTGAGCACCTATCAAGCTAAAATAAATAAATTAATAAAGCACATTGCCTGAGTTGTGTGCTGTCTCAGGTCAGCCCTTTCTGGATGAGTCTCCCTCAGTGCTGCCTATTCATCACATCAGAGCATTTTTGTTTCACCCATATGTGTGATTGTGGCTGATGGTATTTTTTGTGCATTGGTGGGTGAGATGGTTTATTATTGCCATATTGGAATTTTTTTTCCCCTAGTTCTGTTAGATGTCTACCAAGTTTTGATTTGAGTTATTTTTGTTGTGTGCCCAGAGGCATGAACAGCCCATCCATAAATATTAACATTGTTATCTCAGCTGGGAGGCTAAGGGTCACCTTCAGGAAAATGAGTTGGAATTGGTTCCTAACTTTTAGTTCCCAGAGTGGATGGGGTCTGTTTCTAGCTAGAAGGGTTTTCACTCATCCTGTGAGTGAAACTATATTGAAACTGAAAGGTTATTCAGTGTCAGTGCAGGGTCTTGCTCAGTTTTTTTGTGACTTGGTAACCCCCAGGCAGAAAGCTGTGTGCAGGGTGAGCTATTTCCTCTGGTCACTCCATTTTCCTCCGACCACGGGGACGTTTGAATGGCTGACAGATGGGGACAAGCTTTGGGTTTTAACAGCTATACATGGAAGTGGGAGGTGTGGTGTCACATGTCCGACGTCCTGGGAGCTCTGCCACGCTGGTGGCCTCCTGTTGATCATCCTCTTCCATGGAAGGCTCTGGAGAGAGGACCTGAGTGATGCTGGTGTAAGGATGCAGTAGGGATCTGTGGTACCAGACTGGCTGATGTGACACTCTTGGTCCTCCCTCCTGTCCCTGTCTGTCCTGAAGTGACTTCTATGTCCTTTGCAGTGCCTGTGGGGCTCTGACACCATTGCAGCAGATGCTTTACTTCATCCTTAATGCCATTACCTCTTTAAGCTTGTGCCCAGTTGCAATCTCTTTTTATGCTTAGGTAAATCCCAGTGTTTATCATAGTACTGTCTCGAGGAGGAAGAGCACAGTTTTTTAAGAAAAGGAGGGAAAAAAACACACCAAAAATTAATAGTAAAATCCATAAAAGGAAACTTAGCTGGGAAGATGTGTCTTTACAAAACTGAATGCCCTGGAAACATATTGTACATTTCCAGACACTCGAGTTAAGGGCTCATTTAGAATATTTCAGATATACTGGAGTATGACAGTTCTTTGGTTTCCACATCAAACAATCTGTAATTTATTGCCCCGTATACGGACTGTGTTTTTATCATATTGCATATTTTCTAGCCAGAAATCTAACTACCATATAAGCTCTTGAAAAAATAAACCCTCTGGGGATGGGAATCCAGGCAATATGCTTTCACAGACCCTGAGAAACTCCCTTTGATTTATTTCCTTGGAAATAAGGGGAAGACACAGTTTCTTGGAATATTACAGCTGTTCCCCCAAGCAGGGTCTTGCTGCCTTTCTTCATGTGCTTGGTGTAAAGACCCGGGTCCTGCAGTGAGCCCCATGTGAAAGAGCCTCATGTTGCTCTTAGAGGGGTTTGCAGGAGGACAACAACAAAATTTAGAAGTTTTACAAGGCAGTAAAACACACCACTATAGCTGGAAGGGGAAAAAAAAAAAAAAGGTAGAGTTGCAAATGACCGAAGACAAAATAGACCTGAAGTTCACAAAAAAAGGCACGTCCTGGCGTTTCCAGAGCCGTGTTTGAAGCTGGTTTGATCAACCAATATGTCCCATATTTGTTTGTAGGTTTAATGGGCTGCTTCCTGGCAGCCTGGCTGCTGGGAGAGGGCATGGTGGAGGTCACCCAGAAGTTAATTTGGAAAGAGGCCAAAAGGCCACAACTTGATTAAATCAAATGTAAACAAAATAGGCCTGGGAACCGTGTGATGCCCTTGTGCCTGAGTACCCTGCAACCTCTTTGCTCAAAATACAGCATGGTGGAGCACTGGCACCCAGTGAGGAGAGTCTGACCCCACCATGGGGAGACAAGCTTGGGGTGGCAAAGGGACCCAGACACCACTCAGGGCACACAGGGAAATACAAAGGTTATTTGGGAGAGCCTGGGAACATGGGGACTGTTCAGGAATATATCCCCCCTTCAGAAAAATCCATTACTTTGACGGATTTGGTGAAACAGAGTTTCTCTGTGCCTGCTAGGCTCTCTGAGGTTTATTATTCCCACTGTATTTTAATTCCCCAATCAGATGAAGCTGCATAATAATTAGAAAAATGTGCAAACTGCCAGATTGTTAAATAATGCAACGCACAACACTAATCACTTCAAAATACAATATTTAAATTGCACCCAAGCAAGTCACTTTTGACTCATTTTCCACCTTTAATAAGTTAGTACTACAATGTCTGAAGTGCTGTATGTATGCAATATAATCTATCAAATCCTCAAAAGAAATGTCAATAAATACAGTAATTACTTGGACACGCCTTTTGCTCATCATTATTAAACAGTTTGTAACAATTAAAATATTAAAACCACATGTTGTTGAAAAGCAACCAGACATTGCATTTATTTCTTACTAAGGCTATTAAATAAAATGACATAAGATTTTTATTTTAATGATAAATGCATTTTAGAATGGATCGGTTAATTCTTCTTTAGTACACAAAATAATCTACAGCTCCACCGAGTCCAGGCCTGGTATTTAAGTACTAATTCCATTGTCCTTTTAGCTGTGCCCTGGCTCCCATTAACACACTAGGTAAATGCTCTCTATATGCAAGTGGTACTAACAGGATTTTGCCAGGACAGTTAAATCAGGGGAAGTGTGACCCTCGGTAATGAGAATGTAATTAAATCTGAAGGTATCTGACTGTCGGGTGACTTTTCAAACCCCAACCCCTTCTTTTGCCTGCCCACAGCAGGCACCACCTGCCGGGACCCTATGGCAAACCTCCAGGTTTGTGGGGATTGTTGAGGGAATGCTGTATCCACACTGAGTTTTTTTAAACAGCCAGAGATATTTGTACCTGGTGTGTTTGCATGCCTGTTTTCAAACAGAGGTGTATACTGGAGTGGTCTTACACATGTGAAGCGTTTCAACTTTGTCTCTGTGGCTTCAGCTCCAGCAAGGAGTCAGGTGCTTCAGGTGTGTCCTGCAGCAACCACCCTCTAAACAATGCTGTGGAAATCAGCTGCAGAAAAAACCAAATCAACACCTTTAAAGGAGATTAATTTGCTTTTGTGTTCAGAACATGCAGCTGATGCACAGCAGTGCCTTCAAACAAACACCAGGTACCCTGTACCAGAGCTGAAGTTTATCCCGTTGTGGAGGAAACAAACTTGAAGGAATCCTTGTGCAGCAAAACCCGGTGTGAGTGGAGCTGTTGATAGCAGATTAACAGTTAATTACAGTTATTCTGGGCCTGGTTAAATGTATCAAGTGTCGCCTTGTGCTGTGACTCAGTCTGTAATTTCATCAGTAAATGTCTGAGGTAGGTGTCCTCCCTGATGGGCCCAGTAACAAAGGACTCAGCTCTCTGGTGTTAGTGGGGTGTTAGGTAGTTTTCTCATGTTTTTCTCCAAAATTTGACCTAACATCAAGGTTTTTAAAATGTGATCCAGCCTGAGAGGGGACTGGGATTCAAAGAGCTAATCTTCATTGTTCAGAAGGTAACCTTAGTCTTCTTGGCTGCAGAACAAATCCAATTGCTTTTGTTTCCAAGAAAAAGCCTTGATAACAATAATGTTACTTTTGATTCCAGTTTGAGGTGGTGTAAGACTGCTTAGTGATGATGTTCTCAGGGACAGGAGGAAAAGGCAGCACTGTCAGATCTGCTGCGGGCAGAGAGGGCCAGCTCTGACAGGAATTTCCTTCTCCAGCCCCAGGCTGTGCTGTGGGAATGTGGTGCCCAGCAGTGGCATGGTGTACAGGCAGCGTGACACAAATGTCTGTGAGATTCCCACTCCACCCTGAGCTGCTTCATGTGCCGGGCAGGTTGGAGCTGGGGATTTCCCCAGTGCAATTCTGCCACTTCACCCAAGCCCTGTGTCTGCGAGGGGGACAAGGCACACTTGTGGCAGGTATTTTCTCTGCGCTGGCAAACCCTGTTCCCAGTCAGTGAGACCCTTTTGACCTGATTGCATTGGGCCAGGTGTAAGTACCCCTTATGGCTCAGGAAGACTCTTGGTTAATGCTGTTGCTCATTAAACTTCTTAGCTTGGTTTTGACCTCTAACTGGCTACAGAGACTGGATTGTATTTTCATGCTCCTGCTACCGGAGCCCATGCAATGAGAGATGGCCCTTGCAACATATCGAACTGTGAGCAAAGAGAGAAGTTTAGGTTGCAGCAGGATTTGTTGCCTCTGGCCTCACTTGGCTGTATTGCCAGGGAGCGATATTTAAGAGAAGGAATTGTGCTTGGTTGAGGACATGTGTAAGAAGATGCTGTTGATGCAGCAGGGTCAGCAAGGAAGTGGGAGGCAGCTGGCAGAGGGTGGGTGTTACAGCCGTCAACAAATACCGTGATGGGCAGGAAGTTACCTTTTATTTTTGTCATGAACCCTTGAATGCCTCCTGCCTATGGGTGGGGAAAGAGTTTACTGACCTTTTTCTGCAGCACGTAAGAATCTAAAAGCTGAGGGTGAGACTCATATAGGTGCATTTCAGGGCTTCCTCTATGAGTGTTGTGTCTCACTGGGGGAGGGTATACAGTCACCAGCTTTGAACTTAATTTAAACACTGAGTTGCTTCAGCTGTTCAGTTGGTGTCTGTGCATCTGTGTGTGGGAGAACCACACCAGGCAGGGATCCTCCTGCCTCCCGCTCCAGAGGCCTGAGCCTTGCTGTTGGGTACATTCAGCATCAGTGATGAGTTGCACCCCAGCATCTCAGCAGTGCCCATGCTAGAGCCTGGATGGCTGGTTGATCCTGTTGGTAGACCCATACTTGGTGCCAATATTGATGCTGGAAAATTTGTGTCCCTGAAGATTTTTTGGTTTTCGCAAGCAGCATCTGTGCTCTGAACACAGAGGAGAGCTGAGACCTTGCCCAAGAGCCAGTCCACCCACCAGCCATTAATTAGAGACCAGCTGCTTGATCCTGCCTAGCTAACAGGTGTTAGCCATGGAGGTCCATGCCATGGAGTCCTCCTCCCCCTGCCTGATTTAAGTCTCTGCTGAAATCAACAGCTTGATAATTTACCCCACACTGGGGTTGTCTTGCCTGATGGGAGCTAACTGGCTTATAAGGCAGACGTTCAGTTCCTCTGTGGACCAAGGGACATTTATCAGACCTGCTTGTAGTTGCTCTTTGGGCTTCCAGAGCCTTGAAGTGAATGCAAAAGTAAAGCTTGGAAAGAGCAGCCCCCAGGAGGGCAGGATGCAGCCAGGGTGACTCAAGCTGGTGTTCTGGCAGAAACCTCTGTGCAACACAACACTGTGCACAAAAATATATGATTTGAGGAGTCCCTCTCCACTGGGAGCTTTTAGGGGGAAAGGAAAGTGGCTGGGACAGGGGATTGTGTTGCAGAAGGAAAAGAGGAAAAAAATTCTTCTGGCCCAGCTCTCAGCTTGCTGGATGCTTGCTGCTGCTGCCAGGGACGAGATGTTTGTCTCGCAGGCAGCCCTGCAGACGTCGCCGACAGCTGGAGAGCCGCCACACGTGCTGGAGCCAAGAGGAAATCTCCCAGCTGCTCCAACAGGCTGGGCTGGGCAGGAGAAGGCTGTGGGACCCGCTGGCTGCTACACCCTCTGCCTGAGTCACCCTGATCCCCTCTACAGAACCATGGGGCTGTTTTAGCAGATGGCTCAAGGTGGTGTGAGACCTGAATGTCCTTCTAGGTGCTCTTGCATCCAGAGCACCTTCCATCCAGGCCATCCCTGCTCAGATGTCTGAAGGATGTGATGGCGATGAGGTGCTTGATTGCTCTACCTCTGCCCATTTTGTCTTGTTTCTTGTGTTCCTACTTTGGTTGTTGTCTCATGTTTCATCTTCTGGTGACGTGTGCTTTGGGCCTTCCTGAGGCATGTTTGGATAGCAGAGTGGGGTTCTGCTCCAACATAACGAAACAAAATATGGAAATTATAGATAATAGCAGTGATGGGTCCTGGCCCACATAGGCTCCCACATCCCTCCTTCACTCAGCTGCCAATGGCCCGAGGGATGGCTGCTTGAGAGGTGAAGAAATTGGTCCAGGTTCTCATGTCTAGTGATGTAGAGTGGGTGGAAAGGAGAGGGGTAGGAGACTGAGAAACTGTGGGGAGAAGGAGCAGTGATATGACGCCAGAGGAAGAACAGTGAGGAAAAGGGACAAGATAGACAGCCCTTGCAGGTAGCAAGAAGGGAGCATCTTTGCAAAACTTTTTCCACCACCCTTGACAGGCGTGGGTGGTTAATGTGCCTGATCAGCCCAGGCAAAGAGAAGAAGAGATGGAAGGGGGTGTTTGCAGTAAATAGCTGCATTCCTATGTTGCTTCTAGGGAAGTGGTAGCTTATGGAAGTCTTTCTGATCCTGAGAGGAATTGGTCGAGGCAGACTCCAGAAAAGTGCTGAAGACATCATCTACTGCCTAGTCCAACCACGTTTGATGTCTAATGACTGGGTTTTTTGAGTTTGAGAGATGTCTGTGTTTGATGGAAGCAGATGTAGGAAGGGATGCTGAAGGCCCAGCAACAGTTAAGGCTTGGAAAGGCAAAATAGGAGAAGGGGCTGAAGCAGCTCAAAGAGGAAAGCAGTATTTCTCCAGCATTGGCATCAATGTGGGGCTCAGGGGATGAGCCAGAAGCAGACAGGGACTGCCCAGGACCCTCTCAGGCTGGGCTGGGCCCCTCAGCCCTGCTTGGCACCCGCACTGTCCTGTTCCTACTGCTGCACAAAAACAAGCCATAAATAGCTGGGGTGGAAGGGGAAGGAACTGGATATAAGGTGAACGAGCTGATTGTAAAGCCTAAGTAATCTCTTTCTCACATGTGCCCGGTGATGAATGAGCATTTGTTCAGGCCAGGGAAGTGACACTGCCCCTGCCTGGGGGACAGCAGGCAGGAGCTCGTCCCTGTGCCTGCCGTGGTGCCAGCCAGGGCATAACCTCCATGGGAGCATCCAGTCCCAGGCATCAGCCTGCCCTCACCAAACCAGAGCAATCCATAATGCCTTGGCAGCCCCTTCTGCTGGCAAAAGAGATTTACTGTCCAGTGCAGACTTGTGTTAATTACTGCCAGCACTTAGGGGTCTTTATCTGTCTTCCTTTACCCATAGGGTTGTTGTCAGTTTGGATAGCTAATCTGGAATTAAGCTGATGATCCATAAAGTAGGGCCAACCTTTGGTCAATAATTCACTGCTGTCACCATCTTCTTTGTGCTATCAGGAGAGTAACCAGGAAAACTGATTTACTGGCAGCCAAGAGCATCTCCTCTGGAGCCTGTGAAGACGGTAAAGTGGGTCCTGCTGTGCTGGTAAACCCCGAGTGATGTATGGTAGGGATTTTTCCTGTTCCAGGTATTTTGAGTGCTAGAATTAAAGACTAAAACATTTTTATGGCTAAGGAGCCACAATATAAGCTCAGAACTATGGTTCTTAACTTTAGTCACCCATCACAATGGACTGGTGGGGAGCCCCAAAGCAGGAGTGACTCGAGAGCAGTGTGTGGGGAGCAAATTCCAGGGCCATCCCTTGCTCATGCTGTTCAGAGCAGGCAGGAGGTGCTCTATGGGGCTTGGTCTGCTGAGTTCAGCTCCCGTAGCGCAAACCCTGTGATGTCTCAAAGGAGGCAGCAGAGGGAAATGCAGAATTAGCCTTTAGAGCAGCTGAGAAAATGGCCATGTCCAACTCACCATTTTTCCAAGCACTGAAAATCATTTTTCCATCTCCAAAGTCTGCTTTCACTTTATTAACATTTGATTAGTGATCACTCTTTGTTCTGTTGAGCTTGAAATAGGAGTTCAATGAGGAACAGGTTTCTTCTCTGCTATGTCTGTGCTGCCAAGGTGCATCCAACTGGAAGGACCATAAGGAAACCACAATTAAGATGTTCTGCCAAAATGGGTGGTTTTATCCATGGGCCAACGCTGTCATCAGAAGAGCAGTGGTGCCCACCGGTGTGCATACGCTCATGTGTTCACTCTTGCAAGACAGAAGTACAGATCCTGGTATTTAGAGGTATTTTTAAAGTTTTAAATATCCTTATTTTCAAATGGAGTTTGGTGCATGGTGCCAGTGAACATCAAGTTTTTCTATAATACAAGTTGCATTTTGTTGCTGCACGAGAGGGGGAACGTTCTCTGGAGCTTGGAAAGAAGCAATAAAAAAATGATGCTGTTGATGTTGTATTAAGTTTGTGTTGGTGCACACTCCTGTGCCACCAAGGTGCGTCTCCACAGAGTGGATAAACCTAAGGGAGGTGGGAAATAGAAACATGGTGTGGAGGGCACCAGCAATCTCATGAGGGTTGGTTAAATAATAAAGTATTTGTTAATACAATATAATTTTTTCCATGCTATTTCCAGGGCTAATAAGCAGAGGAAGTGGAGAGAATCAATTCTGCTGTTGCATGCTTGTGTATGATCAGGCCACCAAATTCAAAACACATGAGTTTTGAAAAAGTCCACAACTTCAGCCTTATAAAATGGGTTCCTTTCCCCAGTTCTTGCCTGTGATCAGATAATGACCTTCGTTAGCAAAACAACCCCAGCTGTATTTCATAATGGGAATATACTTCTGTACATTATAATGAGCTGTTAACAGGGAACAGTATCGTGTGAAAATCTGCACGTTTCCCATGATGCTCCCTGATTCAAAATCCACACATAAATTATTTGGTATTGCAGATTTCAAGATCAGGATTGGCCACATAAGATCTAGTTTTTCACCCCCAAAACCCAATGTTTTTAGCAGGCTGGAATTTAAAATAGGGAAACTTGATCTTTTGGGAATCTCAGGAGTTGTGTGAGAAGTATCTCGACACCTGTGTCAGGTACTTTTAAGTGTATGGCTGGAGTGGGCGACTGGAGTGAAGAAAGAGGAAATGACACCTTTGCTCCTCCAAAACTCTTCCTTACAAGGCTCCTGAAGGCAGGCATCCTGAGCTTTGCAAGTAGTTGTGAGTTGGTGAAATTCATTGAGTTTTGCAAGGTTTCTAGCAGAGCCAGGAGCTGGTTTTCACTGCTAGGTTGAGTTCCCAGGGTTCCCTTCCTGATGCCAAGCAGCACATGGACACATGGCTGGGGCTCCAGAGCCATCTGTGCACTGAGGCACTTTTTCTGCTGGATGTGAATACGTGATTATTAAGCATATATTGCAATTCTGGATATTATTTTAGCTGCAAGTTCAGTCTCCATCCTCTCCAGCTTTTTAGGTTTGATCATATTCCAGAGACTTACTAAAAACATGTGAAGAATTTCAGCAAAACTCTCTGGAACACTTTTTGTTAAATTCTTTCAGTCATGCAAGCTAAATTAAATGACAGCTCTGTTCACCAAAAGATTACAAATATCAATCAGCCTTCTCCCCTAAACTCATTAAGGAATTAAATGTTTTTCTAAAAGTCTTCTATTCCCCTTAATAATCTCTTTGGCTGTTCTCTTTACGTATTTTTGAAGTGTGTTGAAAGGGATGATTTTTGCCCTAAAGGAGCACAGTGCTTGTAGCTTGCCGACAGTATTTAATCTGAATTTGTGGGCACAATTTTGGGTATTGCTCAAATTGATATTTGCAATACTGTGGGCTTAGTTTCCAAAAGGAGAAAACAGCTATTAAACTGCAGTCCAAGAAACATGATGCTGAGCTCTTTTCAGAGATGGCTGATTAATGATAAAAAGTATGTTACAGCTTGATAAAAAGTATGTTACAGCTCCCACTGTTTGTGTTAAAATTGGAAAAATAAGACCAGGTGGCTCAGTGGGCTGGTGGGATGGGGAGCTCTGAGTGAAGTGGTTGTAAAGAATGAGGAGTTAAAAAGATTTCAACATACGGGAACATACGGTGGCCTGTCCAAGACAAGCTGAGTCATTACCTTGCGTTGCTGCATCTGTTTTTGTCTGGTCATTGTACAGTTGTAAATAATTGTGTAAATCATGCTGGGATGCCATGGGGAGCTTTCTTTGCAGGAAGGCTCAGCACACCATTCCCTTCTGCCTTGTGTTTTAAGCTGTAGGCAGACCACAAGACAAGCCAAACAACAAAGATGTACATGGAAACAGATGTGACTGCCCAGTGTCCCTTGGAGTCCCTCCTGCTGATGCCCTGGCACTGCCCACCCTACCCATTCAGAGGGTCATGGTTTAAAAGGGATGAGGTTGGAAATAAAACTGATGGATGCCTGATCCGTTAGAACTTGTAGTGAGGAGCAGACAGAGTTTCTTGCCGTGGTGGTTGTGTAGATGGGAGAGGAAAGCCCCGCAGCCCCCTCAGAGGTGTGTGGATGTGTGTGCCTGGCCTCCCACAAAGAGTGCTCCAGTTTACATCGGGTACTTTACAGTGTATTTTTGCCATTATGGTTTAGCAAAGAAGAGTAGATATGACAGTAAACTCTTACAGCTGGGTGAGTTGTGATTAAGTTAAAGCTATCTCAATGTTACATACTACTTTAGTGATCACCAGACTCTGTATTTTCCTGCCTCTTACCATGGGCTTTAAACCACAGGACGTGAATAAACTGTAATGTTAGGGTACAGTCAGCTCTGCTTGCTATTTAAGGATGGGGAATCTATGTTCAGTCCACCAAATATAATTTCATAAAGCATGCAAACCATCATGGAGGTTGTGGAATGGTTGATGAGTGGGACTAGGGCTGCTACTCTGAGTGAAGCTGACATCCAACAGCATTCCTGGGTCTGGATGTACCAATTGAGTGGAGTGGGATTTCCACCCCATGCCTGGTCTCCTGCTAACTATTCCAGTAGGTTTTGTGTCATGGGCTCTATTTCTCCCACAGGCAGCTGCAAAATTTAATTGAACCTCTCTATAGTTATCAGCAGCTGGGGAGGGCATGGCTGAGGATGGAGCTTTTCTCCTGGCATAGGAAAGAGCAGTGTGGCATAGGGATGTCACGTTCACTTGATCTAAAGTTGGGACCCACGTGATGTTTCTCTGAAAGTTCCTGTTTTATTGTGGCTACAAAGGCATAGAAATTAAGCTGCTAATTTATGGCATGCCAAGGAAAAAAGTAGTACTACAAGAAATGCTCAGTTATGTTAATGTTTGAGAACACACAATTGAAAAATCCTGATTTTCCCTTGCCCCCCACTGAGCTTATTAAATCTGAAAATACCCCAAAGCTTAATTCTCTCTGCCAGAAAGTTCCTCTGCTCTTTTGGGTAAGTCATGAAAGTTGTGCTCCCTGGGCTGTGCGGTGGGGTCCTGTCTGGCTTGTTCTGTTCCTGGGTTGCAGAGGAGCGAGCATCCCACAGAGGAGCGAGCATCCCACAGCTGAACAGTTGTGGTCCCTTCCATCACGATGGGCTTGGTTTTGGCAGTGTTGCACTGGGGCAATGGGTTTGAACTGGTGTGTATGCTAATTAGCTGTGTATGGAAGACCCTCATTCCACCTCGAGCTGAGGACTGCTGTTAGCTGGGGGCTTTGTTTGGAGAAGCAAAGTACAAGTGATGGTGTAAAGGCTTGGGTGGCTGGCATGTTCAGTTCCTGGGCAAGGTCTTCCCTGTGCTACCCCCGGTGCTGCACTTGCCTTTTTGTTTGTTATTTTTTTGCGGTTGCACCGTATTCTGGGAGAGGCCTGTAAATGTCTAAACAAAATAAAATTCCTGGAAAGTGAACTTAACCAGCCTGAGCCAAAGCCTGTTGGAGACCATGAAAGCACATGCCCTGAGTTTCGAGGAGATGAGCTGCATTTTGCTGCTTACTATGGATGTGGGACTCACCCACCATGTTTCTCATGCCAGGCAGACTTTGGCATGTGCCAGGGAGAGCTTTTCTGCAGGGTTTGCTGCAGCTGGGGAACCCAAAGGGGTCTCACATGGAGCCATTTGTTTTTCATTATGTTACACTCCTCTAATATAAACACTAAGGTATGTGGACATTGCTGTGGACAGGGTGAGCCAGATGCCAATGGCATTCTTCCAAGGCTGTATAAACTTCAGGAGCTAAATATTTTAGAAACTGTTTTCTAAGGCTAGCTTAGAAGTTTAAAAATATAACCTAGACTCCTAGATATAACCTAGATATTAAAAAATGCCTTGCAAGGCATGGATATTGCTGCAAGAGATGGAATAACTAAACCCCTGAAGTATGCGGAAAGCTCCCATTTTGCAATATCTTCTCTGTTACTTATCCTTTTCATTTTTTTTTTCTTAGCACTGAGATTAAATTCAAGAAGCTTTTAACAGCAGCGTGGCAGTGATAGAAATTTTCAGCATATATTAACTAGCTGACTCACACTTTTTCAGAGGGGATCTGGGTTTATGATGGAGTAGCTGGCTGCTTTCAGCAACAGCAAAATCAGGAAGGTCAGCGAAGAGAGGAAGCTGATAGTTTATAATGTGTCTAATCCCTCTGTGTGCTCTGATGGGAGCATGGGGAGCTCCCACCCATGTTTGGAAAGTGGTCCTGACCCCGTGCTCAGGGGAGGCATTCAAGTCTCCGTCTCAGGAATGTGCAAATTCTCACTGTTACTTAGGACTCAGCTTTAAAACATTTTTTAAAAGATGCTTTCATTGTGTCACTTGGCTACCCCAAAAACTTTCACTAGCATCCTCTGTGCTTCAAGAGTGAGAAATGAGATTTTTTTAGGTTGTGTTTGTGGGGTCCATACACACCCAAGAGATTTGCCATTTCCTTTCATGTATTACTTCTCAGATGGGAGAGAATCCCTGAAAGTAGTGAGATTCCCTGAACAGAGGTTCCTCTTGCTACTATTTTTTCCCCTGTCTGGCCTAACTTTGGACATGTGTTTTGTAGCTTTGGTGACACTGGGGTATTTCGGGGCTCATGGGATGCTCACTGGGCAGAAGCCAAAGGGCAGAATGACTCAATGTGGTTTTGCCTCCTCCTTTTGTTTCTTCCACTGAAGTTTTGCGTGCAGCTTTGTCCATGGATGAACCTGAGTTCATCGGTGCTTTGGCGCAAGGAGTGTGCTGGGGTCTTGTCCCACTATCCTGGCTCCACTGAATCCTGTCCCACTCCTATCACCCACTCCAGTGAGCACAGGATGAAGCAGCAGGGAGGGTGGAGGGAAGCAGCTGAGTGACTGTGGCCCCTCATGTCTTTCAGCTGCTCAGAGGGATGACTTTGGCCCATCAAAAAGCTTCAGGAAAAGCCCCAGAAGAGGAGGTGGAGGAGAGCGGAGACTGCGACGATGAAGATGACTGCAGCAGAGGCTCTGGGGATGGAGAGCTGCGAGTGAGGAACCAGCTCCGGTTCTTAGCAGGTGATGGGGATGGTGGTATTGCAGCAGCTGTCCCTCTGTGGGTTATAGGTTTTGGTGATGGTGTGGGGAGCTGCTCCCTGGGGTCTGCTCAGGTTCACTCGCTGCAGGCACTCCCAATACCCTGTGACCAGAGTCACAGCCCAGAGCCTGCAGATGCCCAGAATTGTGCTGGCTGACCTTGGTGCCAGTTGAGGCAGCATCTGGAAAAGAAATGCCTCTGCTTTTCCAGGCTGGTTTTCTAGGGATGTATTGAGGGCAGCCCATTGGAGAGGATTTGAGTGAGGCAAGTTGCAAATCTGTTGTAGGTCCCAGGGTCACCCTCTTCTTTCCTTCCCACTGCTGCCTGCAATCCTGAGATTCGAGATGAGCTTCTCAGCTTCCTCAAGGGCATCAGAAAGTCAGGAAGGCTTGTCTGACTGCAGCAAATGATGGTTATTTCTGATGTAGGGTTTAGAAACCCCCAATGATTTTTTGCAAATACCTCAGGCTCGTTTTGCGGAAGTGATTTAGGTACTTGGGAGCCTAAAAATTGCTTTGCTTGCCAATGTGAGTCATGTCTTTGGTTGCTTTGAAAATGGCCCTGAGGTACTCCTGACATTCTTAATGAGGTAGTCCCTGGTCACCCCTTGGGAGGAGAAAGCAAAGGACCAGTTGGGAAGTCACATGTGCTGCTGGTATGGGCCTTCTCCTTGACTCACTGACCACTCTGTGGATCTCAGCAGCATCATCTGGTTTGCTTGTGTGAGCAAGCCCAGGCTGTTGGAGGCTGTATCCAGCGTGGATGAGCAGTGCTGGACGTTAGTCTGTGGGCTGGAGGCTTGGCCCAATTAATGCTGGTTCCAGTGCTACACGGTGCACTTTGAGAGACCAGACAACTGAACCTGGATAAAATCAGCTTTGCAGCTTTGAAGTTTAAAAGGCAAATTTGGGCTCCTAAACGAAGCACAGATGTTTATAAATTCCCTCCCATTGGTCTGGGATAATTAAAATATCCTTAATGAAGTGAGAGCTGAAATATTAAATGCCAGTCTCATATCAAAGGTTATTGACACATTATGTAAAATGCATAAAATACATATATTCAAATATTAAGTAAGGGAAAGAAAAGACTTTTTAAGTCCTCTACTCCAAGTCTGAAAGAGAAACAGAATTGTGAGAAGAATAAAATATACTTTATTTCATCCGAGAACTAAATAACAAAGTTTATGTTAAAGAAATACAGGTGATTCACAGTGTCCCGTGCTGAGAGCAGAGATAAGTGTTTCATTTTCCATGATCTTTGTGTCACACCTTGATGCTATTTTTAATGTGTTTCTAATTTCTTCTTAAAGCGTTCCCCACACTATCATCAGTGATCTCTGAAGCCGGATATGTGATCCTTTCTGCGTTTTTCTGTCTCTCTAGGCTAGTTTAATCACTATATTGATGTCCTTGATAACTTGTCCTTCTGGCAACTTAGACCCCTCTTGTCACTGTGGTACATGAACATGTAGTAGGAAAAGAGGACTTATCATCCCCATGCTGCTCTGCTGGAGGGTGTTTGCTGCTGCCTTTGCCATGGGATGGATAAATATTAACTTTACAGCAGGTGTGTCTCTGGGGCATGGGGTTCCTGGCAGGTAAAGTGTTTCAGGTTGCTGAGAGTGTGGAGTTTTTCCAACAGGGCTTTAAGGCACTGACTGAGCTCAGAGGGCATGAGCTGTGCTATCAGGGAGACCTTCTTCCTTGCTTGCTCGTGCCATGTGCTCTTTTTTTGTGTTTTGCTTTAGAGCAGAAAGGTGAAGCTGATATGACGGTGACAGAATCCCATTTGGTTGGTATTGGATATAAACTGTGACTCTGTTCAAGTTTTATGTTGGAAACCAGCCCAGGAAAAGTTGCTGATGGTGTGGAAATATTCACTTTCAACATGAGAATGATATTTCTTTTTACTTTGAAAGGGTATTTTTCAATTAATTTTTTTCCATCATATTACATGTACATAGCAAGAAATAAAAGGGACCAGAAACCATTCCACATTCCCCCCCTTTCCACAATTTCTAAATTTTAGGGTAGCATGCCGATTTGAAATGATGCCAGGCTTTGAAATCTGGAAATAGTTTACAAAATTAACTTTTAATTTAATGTGGCTTTATCTCTCTACCTCCCAAGGTGGTTACCCTGTAATAGAGGCAGAAGGGACTGGGAATGACTGGGGTTGTGTTAGTGAGCCCCTGGTTTTATCCTGTGCTGGATGCTCTGCAGGCACGAACATGGATGGAAGGCTGCGTGCAGTGGTCAAACCCAATTCCCCATTTGAGCATGTTTAAGTCCTTCTGCTGACCCTTGAGGTCTGCAGTCAGGGAACACAGTTTGGGGTTTTGCCCTCCTTTTCTCAGGTGCTTTGTTCAGCTTAGGAGGAAATTGGCAGTGGAGAACTCTCTTCCAGAGGGTTTCCAAGCCTTGCAGATGGACTTGGTGATGCCTTGAGAAGGAGGAGAGGTGAGTGTCTTGGGCTGGCACCGATTTTGGGTGTTGGTTGAGTGAAAACATTGGCAGCGTTTGCCATCTCTGAGGTCTTTGCATCTTTCCAATGTAGCGGGAGTTTCTCCTGCTCCCCGGTGTGGGTGCCACTGGTCCTGCCAGGTAACTGCAAACATCTGCTGAGCACTGGCCTCACCAAGATGTCCCCTCAAAAGGTCTTGAAAATAAGGAGATAAAAAAAGAGCAAAAGAGGAAAAAAAAAAGTCGGTCTAAAATACAGACTAGTTTTGATTTATCGCCTGTTGTATAAAATGTAACCTTTGTTTCCTATTTATAATGAGCCTGTAATAACTGGACAGTCAACCTAAACTTTAATGATTTAAACATACTTGTAAACTGTCAAGTCAAAAGTTTGTGAGTGACTATAAACATATGTTGGTGAGCCCTATATGCTAATAAATTCATTATTATGTTGCCCCAGTGGGAAACATGGAGATGGCAGGCTTTTTTTTATGCTAGGTCTTTTATTGTTTGTCACATCTGCAACACATTAAGGGTTTTGAAGGCAGATGATGTTTACAATAAGGGGGAGGACTGAAAACCTCCCAGCTCAGAGAAGAGTGCATCCTGTTTGTCAGTGGAGTACCCGTGGAGCCGGCAGCCTGGCCATGCAGCTCTAAAAATAGAGCTCTATACATACACATATATTTATGCCACACCAATGGCAAATCATATCTGCAAATGAATTATAGTATTTCCCCCCAAATTATGAGTCAGTGCAAATGTCTTCCAGGCTCTGTGATGCAAACATGTGCTTACAGCCTGCTGGGATCAGTCATCCTGCACCAGGCACCCAAAGGAAAAAGAGCTCGGGATGGTTGGTGCTTTGCTGATGCTCCAGCCAGCCACCCACTGATTAGCTCACCTCGGGTGTGCTCACTCCAGATGCCACTTGGAACCAAAGAGATCATTGCCAGGGAGCCTGATAATAAAACATGGATGCTGGACAGGCTCCTGTGCCAGGTGTAGGCTTTGTTAAATGCTGGGGGAGAGGAGGTGCAGGCGTTTCAGCGGCTTTGCAAAGGTGGTTTGGCCCAGCTCACCTGTGCCCCATGGCATCTTACGAGCTTTGCTGGGAGGAAAATATCTGTTTTAGTAGGTGAAGCACCCGGGGAACATTCTGAACAATCCAGCAGCTGGGGGAAGGGGTTGGGAGCTTGAGAGGAAGATTTATTCTTCCAAAATACATGTGTTATGCAGCAACAAAAGTTGTCTTGGGAACAGATGGATTTGGCAGAATTAAGTAGAAATAGTTTGTCCTGGGAAGGGAAGTCGGCCTCATCCCATGAGATATGTAAGGATAGATGTGTGCAATAATGTTATAGAAAGATGGCTCTGGAAGTCTGTGTGTGTAAAACAGCTCCCCTGCCTGGCTGCTCCTGCTGCAATAACCTGCAGTTAGTTTTCCTCTTGGCTGTCCCTTGGCTATTTCTAAGGGGAAGAGGGAGTTTTGTAGTTTAAGCCCCCAAGGAAGCCCCAAGTTTTCCTGCACCCTGCCCATTTGCTGCCAGACCCTTTGTGGGTTTCCAGCGATTCATACCATACCTAGGTGCTTTTTGAAAAATCAGCACAGTCTCCCCAATGACTTACCCAGATCTGTAACTCTTTAGTCTAGCTTGCTTTGCCACTGATTTATTCTCTTGGCAGGGTTTTTTCCGAGTGCTCTCATCAAATTGCGGGCTTGAATATTGCCTCTGAGCTGGCCAAGTGTGATCTCTTCCCAGGGGGAAAGGCTGTTTGTTGGTAGCCCCTTTCTCCATGTTACAAAGGTGTTTTTGCTTCCAAATGGGAATATAGCCACATCACAGGGCAGGGGAGGTCTCTGTGTTTGTGTGGTGGCCATGCCCTGTGTGGGCACAGAGTGGGACCCCTGCATTTTCTGTCTTGCACCATGTTTTTGGAAGCTGCTCTGAAACCCTGTGAGTTGCAACTTTCATCCTATCCTGCTTTTAAACAACACCAAATGCCCCAGTAAAGCATTCCATGTCTTAGAGGTCTCAGTGCTGAGACGTTCCTACAGCTCAGCCTTTGGTGACCTTCCTCCCCTCATCCCATCTTCTCTCAGGTTTATTTCAGGTGGGTGCCATCAATCCAAGCTCCCTCCCTGAGGCTGCTCATTTTGGAGGTCAAACATGTACCAGGGGATTTCCCTGTCAAGGTGGTGGCTGTGAGTGGCAGAGGGGGAGGCCAGACAAGGTCGCTTTGGATGCTGCCCTCCTGGTTTCTGCTGCTCATTTCTGTGGGAAAAGTTCCTTAGAAATGAGCGTTTGTGCTGGAAAAGGGGATGCTCCCAACCTGGGAACAGCAATCAGAGTCTGCCGAGGCTCACTCCATGTGTGTGCTGGGAGACAGACCAACACTAGTTAAAATAGTTACAAGATCATGTATTCCCATCCTTTACCACAGTGATCACTGCTCTGCCAATGCCTCAAGGGTGCCCCTATCCCAGTATCTGTATTTGCTGACGCTGCTCTGCTCCATTTACTGCAGGGTCTTGGGCTGTTCATCCCTCTGCTGAGACAGGCATTCTCAGATACCCAAATGACTTTTGAAATACTCCTTCTACAGGTGGGATATATCCCCATCTGTGTGGGTTTTGCTGACAGTGCAGGGCCACGTGGCTGTTGTCCCATCCTGATGAACAGCCTGCAGGCTTGGATGGCCCTACTGACAAATATCATGTGTGCAGTATCAATATTTACTGTGCATGGCTCTGCTCAGCCTTCAGCAGGGCTGGTCTGTCCTTGGCTCAGGCACTGGGTGAGCTGGGTTGGATTGACACAGCATCCTTCCCATGTGTTTTTCTATCTTCTAAAAGCTTTAGGACTTCTAACTATCATTTTAGTAGCAGAAACTTAATTTTTAAATTTTTTTTTCTTTTTTTTTCTCCAAAGAGAGTGCTTTTGAATGCATGACTGAAGCAATGAGAGCAGAAACATGCTGTTTTACAAGACATTCATCCTGTCCCAGGGTGAAAAAGTGACAAGGCCAAATGTCAGCTAGATTATCCTGATGGAAGAGCTGGAATTGTACCAACTAAAACAGTGCAATAGCCTGATTATTGCTTTTCTATTTCAAATGTTTGTGTTTATTGAGTTTTTCTGTTAATGAAGATTTGGTTGAAAGTCCAAGAATTCCTCATCATTGTCTAAATAAAAGCTAAAAGATGGAGAGGGAGTCACATGTAGCAGTTAACTGATGCTCTAATTGAGTGGCAAGTTCATTAATTTACTTTTGACGTCAGCAAAAAATGATTTTTTTTTTATTGACGGACTGGGAAAATTATTAGTGGTGTTTGGAAAAGGGCTTGTCCATAGCATCCTTCAGCTAGCTGTACTGCTGTGGCTCTTGCAGACCTCACACTGTACACAGTGTGTACATTTTGAAGGGTTCTTGTGACCTCTGTGCCCTGAGTTCCTCCAAAGAAACACTAAGTCCACAACCGAAGAACTACAAACTCATCTATCAGAATCTGTACTTTGAGAAAAGCTACATATATGCAAAAACCATCTATGGAATCAGCAAGTAAGTCCTCTGGACATATTAATCCCATGGTTCTATTTTTTTTTGTTTGAATTGCACTTCAATTTTTAACTGTTTTTTAACATTTTCAGTGTTGTGCTTACAAATCCAAGTCCATCTGAGCAATTTGTATCTGGTATTTTTAGGACTTCCTCTGCCTCAGTCCATTCTGACCCAAAGCAAAGAATCATGTGCCGTTTTTTAAAAGCTGAATCAGAGGAGAGGATATTCATAAATCACATGATACATCACATTCCCAGTGTGAGCAGACATTGGTCTAAATCCTTCTTTTGGAATATGAGGCTGGTCTGTGGGCTCAGTGTGAGGTGACTGGGTCAGATGAGATGGTGCTTCTGCTATAACAGGTAAAAATGTGCCAAAGTCTTTTGGAATCTGTGATTGCTCATCACTCCCAGATGTTTATAATGCCAATCTGCTGGCAAAAGCCTCACCCTCTACTTAGGCTGCAAGTTTGAATAACAGTTTGTACTATGCCAGGGTGTCTAAGGAGATACTTTTCAACAGTGTAATTTGGGAGCTAATGTTTCTTTAAATTGTTACTGCATGCAGCATCTTACATGACTGAACGCCTCAAAACTATTTCAAGTATGCAAAAATGTGCCCAGTTGCAATAGTGATGGCCATATTTATCTTTAAAGGATGATGAATCTGATTTTTGTGGCTGAAAACACATGAATTCTGATGAAGTTGGGAAACATTTCCTGAGTTGGATATGTTCTTGCTTTTTTTTGCTGTTTTTCCTTGTGGAGAGGCAAAATAGTTTAACTGGTTTTCTTTTTAAGGGACAACAATAAAGGCACATTTGAGACAGAAGCAGATCAGGTGCTACTTGCTAAAGGCCCCACAAGATAACCTTATACTGATAGTCAGGGCACCATATCTGCACATTTTGTTGTACAAAGGGAGGTTTGTCTGCAAGCCTGATAACAATATAACATGTTGATTGACTCTGCACATAGGAGAGAGTGCCCCTTTCATGAGTGGCTTGGCTTTTACTAATGCTTTACTGCAGGTAAGCTGATAAGAGTGATTATGGGGATGTAATAAATGAAGCTGTTGGGCACAGCCTTGCTCAGCATTGTGGGAGAGGGCTCTGGCCCTGGAGTGTGTCCCAGCTGTCCTGGCTGATGTGTATGCCCAGCACTTGTGTCAGTGGGCCAGCACTCAGCTGTAAAACATCACAGGATGTCCTGTGGGCACAGGGCTGGGCCATTCCTCTCCTGCCCTACGCCTGCTGCAGCTCCTGCTCCCAGAAAATGTACTCAAGGCCAGGTTGGATGGAGGTCTGAGCAACCTGCTCTAGTGGAAGGTCCCTGTCTGTGGCAAGTGTGGTGGAACTAGATGATCTTTAAGGTCCCTTTCAATGACAAAAGAAGACAAGTTCATGGAACTAAGGTCCATCAAGAACTATAAAACACATCTGCCCAAACAAGTGTCTTGGGGAGATACAACTATGTAATTAGCTGAAGACACGATGAATGTTGGGCCAGGTGGCCCTGTCTCATTGAAAGTGCATAGGAGAAGGCCCTGGTCTCTCAGCTGTGGCTGCTGCACTTCTGTCTGTCCTCTTGTGCTGAAGGTGATGTCCAGAACAGATGATGTTTCAGGTGGATCATGGAAACCACCACTTACTGCAAACATTTTGGGTACAACTTTCAGAGCACTTTTGAGCCCTAATGGGAAGAAGATGGGGAATACTGAAATTCTCCAGGCTGCTTAAAAAGCCTGGCCTCTTGGTTCCCCTCTTCAAATTTGAACAAATGTGTTTGTTTTTGTGCAGGTGGTTATTGTGGCAATGACCTGGCAGTGGGAGTTGCAGCATTGCATTGTGGCAGCAACCAGCAGCTCTGGGGAGCTGGTGTTTACTTAGATGTGGTTGAGTGAGAGTCTGCATGGCAGCATTTCCCTACCCAGGATCCAACAGGTCCCTACTTGCTGCAGACAGCAGCACCACATTGTGAAAATTAGTTTTTACACCTTTCCATAAATATAAATGTATGTATCTATGAAATAATCCAGCAGCCTGATTAAATGAAGCTCTGAGTTAAATAGCTGGAAGATGTCTGGATCTGGTTGTAACCTGAGGAAGAAGAGGCATTACTTGAGTTGAGGTTTTCAAAATTAAATCAATGGACAGTCCATGCTGGACTTGTGCATAGACCCAACCACAGACCCGACCTGTTGCTGGTTGCTGTTGATCTCCAGCAGAAAGAAATACAGGCTGCCCAGAAAGCAGCCTCTTTTTTAGTCCTTGCCAGAAAGGTATTGGAAAGGGGAAGGAGAATGCTCTTCCAGAGAAACCTCCTAGGATCCTGGTGTTTTAATCCTCATTTCTTTCTCTCTTATCACCCCTTGCTTTGCAAGTGAAAATAGTATGAATTGGGGTCTGGCCTGCAAATCACTCATCAGTCAGTGCATTACCAGGACAGGATCAATTACTGAGTCAACACTGCTCCGTGTGCTCCAGAAAGAGGGGATCCATCATCTGTCAGGCAGGAGCTCTCCTCGGCTGTTGTGCATTAGCCCTGAGCCGTGCACACACATCTGCTGGGGCTGACACCAGGAGTAACATGAACTGAACCAGGTGTGTTTGCCTGAGCACAGGCTCCCCTGATTCCCCGGTGTATCTCCAGCAGATCCCTGATCCCTCACGCTGGGATGGATGAGCTGTGAACTGGAGGAGGGATGTCCTCCTTCCCACGCAGTGTCTGCCACATACTGGGCTCTGCCTTCTCCCTTCCATTCCTGGCCTGGGGCTTTCACAGCTCGAAGGAGAGCCCAGATGGTTTTCTTCCACGGGAACAGATTTCAGGCAACCAAGTGCTTCTGGAGTCTGCTGGCTTTGCCAGATTTTCTAGGTCTATGGGGCATCTTCCTTGGGGCAAAAGTGCCCTGGCTTCAAAATTTAACCTCCCCTCATGTTGCTTTTAGGGCAAGCCAGAAACTTTCTGATGGGAGACTTTGTGTTGCAAACTGCCTCTACTGGAACTGGGAGGCAGTGAAGCATGCTGGAATTTTGGATGGGATTTTCTTGTTTTGGAATAAACTGAAAGATCTTTCTCTGCTCTTGCAGCTGGGAAGTGAAGCAGCAGCAGCCGTAGCACAAGGTAATGCTGTCTGCTTTCACTCCACAGCAGCTTCTTGTCTAAAAGTCTGCTTGAAATGACATTTTTAATTATACCACAGGGGGAAAAAAACAAAAAAGAAATCCAAATGAATTGATTGGACTTTGTTGGAGTGGTATGTCAACTTGCCTTTAAAATTTTTTTTATTTAAACAACAGAAAATTTGGACATGTTTTGGTTTTGTTCTGCTTTGGAGCAGTAGCACATTCCCCCTCTTCTGTGGGAATGGAAATCTGGCATGTTGACCAGCTTCTGTTGTTTCAAAAAGTGTCTTCAGTGGTATTTGGGGCTCTCAATGACATCTTGCTCTCTGTTCCTGCTTTTCATGTGCTCTTTGCATCCCATGGGACCTGAGACGATGCTCTACCCTTCCCTCCTGCAGAAGGCTGGGCCAGTGTCCAGTATGGAGCTTGAATGCAAACCCAGCGGCACCTTCCCTTTCCCACACCTTCCTTGGAGGGCCCTTTCTGTGTATCCCATCTCCAAGCAGCTGGGAGCTGGTGCCTGAAGCACTGCCTAGGGGCTGACTCTTTGCTGGGTGCTGAGGGATCCTGTGCATCACTGAGTGCCCACGATGCTGCTGCATCCCTTGGTGGTTCTGTGCTGTGATGTGTGGGTATGGATGTTTTGCAGTGACAGGCACTGCTGGCTGCTGAGGATCAAGTTTGGCAGCTGGACAGATTGTCAGGGCATCTGTCACTGCCTCAGTCCAGTGCAGGGGTCCCAGCAGGATTTCTAAAACGTAAATTACAACTGCAATGTGAGACACATTCTTTTGCTTTACTGTTTTTTTTCTCCTTCCTTCCTGTTTGAATTCAGTATCTTGAGTCTCTGTAAAATTGTTGGACTTGAAGGTATTTTGCTTGTGTCTCATGGATACTGGAGACACTTCCTGCACGGGGAGGCAGACATCTGCTCCAGCCTGTTTTTGGAGTTTTTTGTGTCAGACGGCCTGCAGTTGGCAGGTGGGAGCCGGTGGTTATTATCAGAATCTGAGTAATATCCTCTGTCTCCTTGATAACTCTCTGCTGGCTGCTCTGCAGCTTTGGTATGTTTGCTTGTCCTCTTCTGGTTCTCTGTAGATCATTCCAGTAAAAAGTAAATAAAAGAAAGGTTGTATGCTCCCCAAAGTCGTTGCAGAACATGGTCTGCAGTATCTCTTCTCTTGTCCACATAAATCACTGCTAAAGCATGTGCAGAGAATGTGAAAGAATGCATTTATACCCAAAACGCTCTCCTCTCCCCTTCCCTTCCCTGTACAAGCAAACTTCCCCACTTGTGCTCCAGTGCCTGTTCTCAGGGAGTATCTGATGCACTGTCGCCTTCCGTGTCCCTTCCTGACACTTGTAGCTTTATTTAGGCATGGGCTTTGGTGACAGTCAGAAAGCTTTTGTCCTGGACAGTTGAAGTCTGGCAGCTCTTGTGGGGATGGAGGTCCCGAATCTGCCCACTCCAGGCATCTCCTTGCTGGTTTGGATTCCTCCCTTCCCACCCCTCATTGGCTTTATTTATTCCAGAATCATCAGGGATGCAGCCACTGCAGTTATCAGAGCTGAATAGTTTTTCCTGGGCCTCAGACCAGTCCCCCAGGTCTGCTGACCTTCATGTTTTCAGTGAACAAATGTCAGCTGGTGGGTCAGGTTTTGATCTTGGAGGTTCAGCTGATTTCTCTAAATGATTCTTATGGCAGCCCTAAGCAACTGAAGACAGCAGGGGTGGTACAGCACTGTGGGCAGAGTGGGTCTGGTGCAGCCTGGAGTTCCCAGCTATAAATAATTCCATTGAACTTGGCCCTTGGGTACCTATGGACTTCAGCACCAGCTTAAGTATCATGTTGATACTTAAGTGTCTGCTGGGCCAGACACCTAATATTATTAGCAGACACTAAATAGGTCTCTCTTATTTAGTGGCCTTAATTTATTAAATCAGGCAGAAGTGCTCTTGGAAGAGGCGTGCTGGAAAAGGGAGCAGAGCAAGCTGTGAGTTTCTAATTTGCTGGATCAGGCCCCTGGAGATCCATGTGATCTGGTGCACTAGAGGCAGTGCTATTGCAGTGACTCATAAACAGATGTGCCCAATTTACATTGCAGCTTAATACCTTTATTTTGAAAAAATGGCCTTTTCTAAAAGACAAATGTGTTAAAGCAGATGTTTCCAGTAAAACAAATACTTGTGTGATTTACAAACAACTTCCTACCACCAGAACTCATTAGAAAATGTGGAAAAAAGAAAAATGGTTCTGCGTACCAAAAAAATCCCAAAATAAGGAAAGAGCAAGGCAGTATTGCTACACACTGAATGAAAATTACTGCTCTGCTTGGGTTGGAAAGCAAGAGGTTAGAGCCTGTTTTCGGTTGCTAATAACTAAGATTCACCCTGACCAGTTGCATATATTAAGGAGAAGAAACCTGTCTGTAAAAATACTTAACCAGCTCCTGTCATACGGGGTAACTGGGACCACTATATGGGATTGCCTGGAGGCTCCTAAATCCCCTCCATCCCATTGAAACCTACACTGCGGAACTGGATGGCTGCAGGATGGCACCAACCCTAAAGCAGAGCTAACAGATACAGCCCCGAGAGCAAGCCCTGCTCTAAGGGACCCTTCGCTGGGCATCTCCCCACAGCAGGATGGGCTGCACAGGGGGATGCTGTCTCTGCTTCTGCTTGACCTGCAGCTCAGGTGTGCCTGTTCACCTTCTCCTCCCAGTTTTTAGGAGGGCAAAGGCAGGTGTGCACTGAGAAACTCCTGTTGTTTCTGGTCTCTTTGAATTCACTTCCTGTCCAGCTCCTGCTTGCCCTGCAAGCCCAGCACTCGTGTTACAATTTGACACCCCATGTGGTCTTAAGAGGTTTCCCAGGCCGCAGCTCCAGCACAGCCACCGCTTTTTGTTAGCTGAAGAGACTGGCAAACCCCCTTTGCCTTCCAGCTCTCCACAGTACAGGTGTCATATTTTTTTAATGCACTTGTCACCCATTTCATCCAGGCATTTGTTGCAAAAGAAACAGTGACAGCAGATGTTTGTGGGTTGGCAGGCTGCTCGTCTAAATCCGTTGTGAGTGCCCTGGGCAAATGGCTCGTCCCGCTTCTGAGAGGACACAAAGTCATCCAGGCAGATGGAAAGACAGAAAGGCATCCAGCAAACCTGAATGGAGCAAAACAGGGGAACCAGGAGGCAGACAGGGTTTTGTTTCTTTACTAGAGCATTGCAGGAGAGTGACAAAGGCTGTGTCCTATGCGTGGATTTGTTCCAGTGGAGGATACCAGCTCTGCAAATGCTGCAGTGAGGGTGGTTTCTGGAGCATCTTGGAGCACCTGTGCATGCTGGGATGCCTGCCCATTGGTCTGCTTCCCATGGGTCTGCTGGGGATGCCTCTTGCAGCTGGAGAAGCTGGGAGGATAGGGCTAGAGGATGTCTCACCCAGGAACGGATGACACAGCAGCCCAGCAGCCAGTGGCCCACAAGAAAGCAACAAGGATGATGTGAGGAGCTCCTATTACTTCTTGGCACATGGATGTCTCATCAGGGGTGTCCAGTTCGTTATTAGGAAAAATGACTGCTAATGTCAGAGATTCTTGAGGAGTCCTTAGAAATAGGGACTGAGCAGATGCCCTGAAGGATGGCTGTGGGATGGGACTGCCCCTCACCCTCCCAGCTCCCTGGTGTGTCAGCTTTCCATGCCTTGCCATAAAGAGTGATTCAGAGCCAAACCTCGAATGGCTGCCTTCTCAGGGGGACTTGCTGGGACGTGTCCAGAGGAATTAGAAGTATCCTGGGGGAGGATTCTGCTGCTTCAGGGTGGCTCGGGGCACTCAGAAGTGCTTTTCTCTGCTCTCCCGTCAGTGTTCCTGAAACCTCAGCTCAGTTTTAGCCATTAGTGAATGGAGGCTTGTGCTTGGCTCTCAGGGACCAGGAGGCTTTAGTGCTTAATTAATTTCTGCAAAGTGGAGAGTGTAATTAATGCCTGTGGTGTGCTTTGAGACCCTTGGGTCTCTTGGGCAGCATGAAATCTGGTTTGGTCTATGAAAATCATCACTGGCCAGTACCACATGCCAGGCATGGCCATCTCGGTGTGACCACTCATCCTGTCACAATGTTTGGGGGTCTTTTGGTTTCTGCTGGTGTTGTCTTGTGGAGGGCCATGGGCAGATGTAGCCCAAAACATCTTGTGTCCCCTCCATGCTATAACAGTCCCCAAACAGAGCAAATTGTCCTGGGGACATGGAGCCAAATGAAGAAAAAACTCTCCTCACTCCTTAAAAAAGGGGCATCTCTGTCTCCTTTCCTGCTATGCCCACACAGACTTTTGTGATTTGTTCCTGGTTTCCCTTTGTTTTTCAGCAGTTTCTTCAAACAAAGAGGGAAAATTGTCACTAGTTGCTTTGTGCTGGTTTTAGAGTAAACCATCTTGCAAAGTCTAGGCAAACTGGGTTAAAAATTGATATATTTTGGCAGCTTAGGAGAGCTAGACAAATTTCCTTCCTGATATCTATAAAGCTTTTTTTTTTCTTACTGTCAGCTTTGTTTTTGTGGCTGTTAAACATGAACATAAAGGAGAGTGCAACAGATTGCAGGTATGTCAAGTTCCAGCACAATCAACTGCCATTATTTAAAGAAGATGCTTTTAACCAAGTCTTTAAAATTCCCTCCTCATTTATCAGTATTCAGGTGTATAACTGCACAGAATTGCTCCCTGTCCCACCCCCTCGTGACACCATCACTCACACTCTGGGTGATCCACAGACATTTTACATCACCAAGCATTAACAGAAATAAATTAACACTTTAAAAGTGTAAATGTTGTATTTCATAGGAGTCAGTCAGGATATTTGGAAGGGAAAGAAATGTAAATGGAATGAAATTCTTAAGCAAGATTATTGATATGACAAGACTAAAGAGCTTGAGATTCTGTGAAAAGTGCCTCTTTTCATCCCTCTAATAAGTCCATTACTTGCACTCGGGAATATTTTAAGGTCCTTTTCATGCTGAATCTGGAGTTGAGCATGCTTTGCATTTCAAGCTTTGTCTATGAATCAGTAGAAGCCAAAGTTATTTCTGCTTTAAAATAACAGGAGCAGGGAACAGCTAATCTCTTTTCATTCTGAGTCCTTACATTATTTTACTGGACAGAGTTTGTGTTGGCTACAAAACAGGGCATTCACAAAATCTATGAGAAGGAATTTAGTCTAAGAATGAAGGCTAGATTGCTGTATGCATAAAGACTCCTTTTCCTAAGGCCATTAAGAAATTCCAAATCGGAGCTATTTTGAACAGTGACATTAAATTAGCCTTGCTAATTCCAGTAATTCAAGCTGATAGCTGAGTTTACAAATCTACTAGATGAGGCCTTCCCATAATTACAATCTCAATGTGCTTTTCAGCTAAGGTGAGTTGGCACAAAAAAAGATAAATAAATAAAAGGGGGAAAAATACTCTTTCTGTTCTGGCTTTTGAGATTAATATCTCTAAAGAACAGTTAAGCAGCTGTATTGCACCAATAAGATGTCCCCTGTCCTGGACTGGTAAGTTCATTTTGCCTCTAATATGCAAGTGAATGCAGAGGAGAGACTGGATTTTTCCCTGCTTTTTTTTCCTGTTGTCTCTTTACAAAGGAGAATTGATGCTGCTGGTGCTTGTAGTTCAGTTTTTAGTTGTTTATTTACAGGTAGTAATTCTTCCTGGGAAAAGAGAGAGTGTGACTGGTTACCCTCTTTTGTGGACAGAAAAAAACTCCAACCTTCGGTGGATAAATGCAGGTTAGAGCAGGTGGAACAATGATACAAAGGTGCAACCTGTATTATTCCCCTGGACAAAGATGCTGATTTGCAGATCCCAACACAACTAAACATTCCCAGAGTGATGGAAGGGTTTTGAGAATATGTTTTCAAAGCCATAAGGCACAAAAACATGAAACAAATAAAAATTGAGTGTATTATCTAAAAGGGTGTTAATTTTATTATAACCAAGCTGAGGTAATATAAGGGCGAATGTAAGCATTCACATCAGCACTTAACTCAGGCTGCAATGTTCATGAAATGTCCTTTTGATCAAGCTGTGAGTGTTTTGGTCCTTATTCTATGAGCACCATTCAAAGTGACCTAACTGTAGCTCCAAACAGGCATCTGCAGCTGCAGAAGTCCTTGAGCAATAACAGGTCAGGAACTTGAATGTGTGCTCTGCCGGGAATGCTAATATTGCAATCCTTTTTTGTTGTTGTTGTTACAAATAAGAAGGAAAGGACAAAAACTCTCATGAAATAAAAGTTCCCGCCTGTCCTACCACCATGAACTGTGGATACGTGAGTCAAAATATTAAACGAAATAATGATTTTAATCTATCAGAATAATAATGGCATGGCTGCTAAATAATTTTATATCATCCCCACATTAGTGTTTGGTCTTTCTCTTCTTGGTAACACTGTCACCACTGGTACATATAGAAGACCACTCTGATTTAAGAGGATGTTTTTCTGCTGGGCACCCACAGGATTGGGTGCAAGTCCTGCATCTCGTAAAACCATGGCAGCACATTGCACAGTCACATGGAGTCTGTTTGGAGTAGGGATGGACCAAAACTGCCTGGCAGTCATCTCCTCCTCTCCCTGTTGCAGGCAGGTTTCCTACCACTGATGCACGTTGTCCACAGGCTCAGGTATATGCAGCAGATTGTGCCCCAAAATAGTGCTTAGGGCAGTATCAGGTAGAAACAGCTCTGATGTTTTTAGGGGCTGGAGGGAGCTGCTTTTGCTCCCCAAGGTTGCAGTGATGGTTGGGGAGGAGTGAGGTGGGGTGGGGGGCACAAGCACAACTCTTTTTTTCTGGGGCAGTGAAGAAATGGGGGAGGCTGAAATGCAATTCTTGATTTCCAGGAAACTCTTATCTTTAATCTCTGTAATCCATTTTAGAGAGGATTTTGTGATTTTGAAGGGATTTACAAACTGGATTACGTAGCCTTTTTATTTTGATTTTTCATTGTGATTGTGACATTCCTGAGGGAGAGCCACGATTGCTTCAGATAGGATGGAGAAGGAGGCATTTGTGGACTTGGACCTTGGAGCCCTATTGAGTTGTCACCTCCTTGTTTCACTGCTTGCTGGGTCAATGGAGGTGTCCCCAGAGCAATCTGGATGCTCCCACATGAGCAGTGTGTGGTCCCTGGGACCTTCTTGTGGCTGTGCAAGCTGACCTGGGGAGATGCCAGGCAGAAGCCCAGGGCCAATCCCCTCCATCCCTTGCTCCCTCCTTCTGGAGCAGGAGTAGTCAAGGTGGTCTCCTTGAGCTCCAGCATGGTCCCAAGCATGACAGGGAGACCCTTGGCCCCCAGGAAAGAGTAAGTGTGATGACACAGGTCCAGCACAGCCCAAGCACTGCAGCCACAGTGTCATGGTGCTCAGCAGGGATGACAGTGGGATTCCCATTGGAACTGCCACCACCATTCAGATCCAGCTTTTAGCACCATCATTCCACCGGTGCTTTGGGGTCAGGGTTTGCTCTGGGCCTGGGAGGGAGGCAGGGAGCAGAAATCAGCCGGAGTTTGTGTCAGATGTTACAGGCACCCAGTAAGCAGCTGGGTTTAATTTGGGTCTTTCTCTGCAGCCAATGCAGTGCAAAGACAGTTCCTGGTTTCAGACTAGAGAGGCTGTTCCTGGGGGTGCTTCCAGTGCAGGGAACATGTCCTGAAACTGTTAAAATGTTCCAGCCTATGATCCCAAACCTTCTTCTATAGAAAGTGGAGAAGTTGGGTACAGTGATGTTTCCCATGGCCTTCTGCATTAGTCCATTTTTATAGGCTGAAGTCACTTTAATGTTGTTTTAATGCAGGTCCAGGATTATTTATTTATTTATTTATGTTAAAACACTGAAAAAAGCCAGGCGACGCTGTCGCCACTTGGCTCCCTTCCCTTGGCAGCTCTTTCACCTCAGCTCTTGCTCTATGCAAACATTCCCCTGGCATGGACAGGGGGAGCTTGCTGGCTGTCCATGCCGGTGATCCTGAGCAGTGTCAGAGCACAAAACCTCAGGAAGTTTCTCCAGGAGCAGAGGCAGGCTGAGCAGAGGAGCATGGAGTACAACCATGCCTGAGCCTACCTGCCAGCTCTACTGTGGGCTGAGCAGGGATGTCCATGCAAACCCAAATTCTTCGGTTTTGACCTGAAATCTTACTCAAGATATTTCCCTTGGCATCGTGAGTTGTAGCCTGGTGGAATCTCTGGCAGTTTGATCCCTGGGCTGGGAGTGCTGCTCAGGCACGTTTTTTACATGTGTGCTCAAGGGGCAAAACACCAGCTTCCTTGGATTATTTTTTCGTTGCCTTAAAAGCATAAGGCATTGATGGATGTCCAGGGATTTTTCACTGAGTGTAGACGTTGCACAAAGTCCTTGTCCCTTCTGATTGAAGAGGCACATTCCAGGTTTCCAGGTTGCCTACTTGAAGCAGGAATGCCACAAACCCCTGTTCTCCGTGGCCTGGGCACTTTCAGGTCTGGTTTCCACACATAGTGAGTCACAAAGGAAGGTATCAGATGTTCCTGGATGCCATAACACTACCATGAGTATTCTAATCAAGCATTGAGAAATATCCTTCCACCTTGAGGACTGCTTTTAGTGGATAATATCTGGAAGGCAGCGACCATTGCATTCCCCCTAGGACTGGATTTTGTCAGGTCTTGCTAATGCCTGAATGTCACTGAATGTCCTGAGCTTAGAGAATTGAAGGCCAGCATGTAGCAAGAAAGAGCTTCCTCTCCTGGCCAAATCCAAGAGCTTTTGGGGAAGAAAAGATGAAGGAGAAAATTTCAGTTAGGTGGGAGTATGTTGTTTTCAGTCATTAGAGGGACTATGAAGCATTTAATTTTGCTGTGCTATCACTGGGAACCTTACTTCCCAAAATCAAGACCATATGGAGATGTCTCAGGTGACAGCAGAGTGATCAGAAGGGATCTCTTTGTGATTTAGATCTTGAAGGTCTCCAAACAGCAAGAAGATGACTCCACATCTGGGTGGGCTGAGGTACTGGCAGATCTGCAGGACCATTACTTGACCCAGTCCTATGTTGCTGCCACTTAAATAATTTCACTTCTATTCATACTCTTCTGTTTCCAGCTATTCCTCATTTTGTTTCTTGACTTCTGCCTTTGTAGATGGTTTTGGCTGTACATGTTTAGCTCCCTATTTTCCAGTGCTTTTCTCCTAAGTTCTTTAGGTAGCAGCTCTTCTTCTAGACTGTACAGCTGGGTATCAGACAAGGGTAACGCTTCTTCATCAGCGAAGTACAAAGACTCTGGCACTTCCAATTAATAATGTCAATGAGATTTGTTAATTTTTAATAGATTACATTTGCTAAACACGTTTTTGTGGTTCTGCTCCGCGAATGCAGTTCAGAAACTCTTTCACACTCTGCCAAGGCGAAAAGGAGTAATGCAATTGCAGATTCTCTTCAGGGTAGATCTAGAACAAACCAAGGAGCAAAGAAGAATGTAACGAGTACATTTTCAAAGTAAACATAGGCTCAGGTCATAAATTATGGCCCTTGCTTGCCACCAGCCTCTGGGCAAGGTGTGGGGAAGGAGCAATTGCTGGAATTGGGGTCATAGGGCAGCCCCTCTGCCTGTACACTGTGTTGGGTTTTGAGGGCATTTTGTCCCTTCACCCCATCAAAAGCTTGAGGACGTGTGGAGAGACTTTTGTGGTGGTACTGGAGACTGGGGAGTCAGGGTGTGCACAGTGGCTGCCTCACAGAGCTCATTGCCTTGTGTATCCCGAACAGCGCCCGGTTACACCCCTGGCGTGGGACTGAGATGGACCTTCCTCACATCTTGATTCCCCCCAGATCAATTTACTGTTGCCTTCCAGAGAGCATCGATCCTAGGGGAACTTCCTCCCCACTTGGTCCTGGGTTCGTGGTGGTACCTGTGGTCTCTGGGTTGCTGATGAACACACGCTGCAGGCCATGGGCCATCGGTGGCATACCAGCAGCCGAGAGGTGGCAGACAGGCAAGCGGGGGAAAAGTCTTGGTTTGCAAATCAGCAATCCCAAACCTGATTCCTTTGGGTTTCTGCCCAGGAAGTTGGTTTTACCTCTTGCTGCTGAGCCATGCCAGGCTCTCTTGGCCATGTTGCCGACGGCAGCAGGGTGGTGTTGAGCTGGATTTTTTCTTCTTTTTTTTTCCAAATCCATATTGCCAAGAGCCGCACCTCCTAAATTGATGTGGAGGAGGTGGAAAAGCAGAGGCACAAGACTATGCACATGCTGCACATCCATCTCGGTGATCTGTGCCAACACAAGCCCCACGGCCAGCCCTGGCTCAGTGCTTTAATTACACATCGGCGCGGCCGCACCTATGGCTGGGCTGTTGCAGCTCGTTGTGCAAGAAGACAACTGGCAAACCTGTTGGTGCTCCAGGATTTTAATGGTAATAAGCCAGAGGGCAAAACCTCCCTGATGGGATGAAACCATGCTTGGCTAGGTGTTTGGAAAAGTTTAAGGTGTTTTGGAGAAGCAGAATGTTGGGAATCTCGGCTGTATCCATGCAGTTGTGGCTGTTTGTGCCATGTAACCCAATGGATGGTTTCAGGTGTTGTCTTTGGGGAGGCAGAGGTGTGTTTGTAATTTGAGCTGTTTGCATGAGAAAACCAGATAACTGCAGGCTGAGGTGAGCAGAGCTTTTGGTGTTCCAGCAGGAAAAGTTTGGGATGAAAGTGGACTGTTCTTTGAGATTTCAGGTGCAAACACCTGTGAGAGTGAAATAGTTGGTACTGTAGAGAAGGAGAGATTTGGGAGCTAAGGTCAGGCAGACTGGTCTGCGGAATCACAGGCTTTTACGCTTCACCTGGTAATGAGTCAATAGTTTGGGCTTGACTCAAACTTCTCTCCCTTTAAGAAATCCTGTCCTATTTTGGAGACAGCCAGTCTACTGCATCTATTGGCAACTTCTTACCCACACTGAAGATGCTCGCTGCTTAAGAAAATTAAAGCAACACACTCTGCAGATTGTCATTTTCAGTGGCAATGGTAGCATGTGCTTTCCTAGGAAAAAACAGTCCTGAAGGAAAGATGTAGGCAGATGTTGGCAGATGCAGAAGCTTGCCAACCTGCCCTAACTGTCTCTGACATTTCTGCTTGATGTGTTTTGCACTCACTGGAAACACACGGTCACGATCCATTCCCTTCACACGACAGGGTTTCCATCATCTGCAAACCAAGGCCATCACCACAGCAGCCCTGTTGGCTGAACATGCTGCGTTAGGCTTGATGGTTTTGCCTTTGATGGGATTCCCTTGCACCTGTCACCGCTGCACGAGGCACTGGCAGAGCAATCAAGTGACAAGGGGAGGTAGTTTTCATGCCTGGCCATCCATTATGGCTCTGTTACTATATTGGGTCCATCGCTAGAACCATCTGCTGGGGCAGGCTTGGCAGGCAGGCAGCCCAGATGCCTGGCTGGGAGATGACATTCTATGGCTCTGGGCTCTGAGCAGCAGCTGAGCCAGCCTGCGGCAGCAGGGCTCTTGGAGGTCATTTGCCAGAGTGACATTTGCTAGCAGTTCTTTGCTTAAGGCCATGTTGTCCTTTCTGGGGTGAAAAGAGGTGTTTTGCTGGGCAGTGGTGGATTTGGCAGAGGAAGCCTGTGTGCCAGAACTCATCCTCCCGGCTCCTGCTGTGCCAGCTGCCATGGGACTTTTTATCCCAACTCAAACCCAACTTTCTCCCAGTTCAGCCGTATTTTGTAGCTGTCTCCAAAGCTGATGTGGTTCAGCAAGAAGAGCTTTCTAATGATTCCTGCCCAATAAGCTTGTGCAGAGTCATTATGCCCAATTCTAGTCCTAATCCATGGGAAAATGCCACCACTTTATTTTGTGGCTGCAGAAAGTGCGTGTTGTAGAGCTGGTGCCGGGTTTTGTCGTCCACACTGCGAGGCCATTGAAGCTGTTGCCGTCCTGGGAGCAGAGCGCAGCAGCTTTGTGTTAGAGGGGCTTTGGATACAAAAGATGCTTCCGGAGGGACCAATTTGTGTGCAGCTGGAGACCTTTCACCAGCTGTGTGAGGATTCCGGGAAATGGCACAGCACGCTCGGCTTGCGGGGGGGGGGGGGGGGCAGAAAAAAGCAGAGCTAATGATTGACTATTATTTTAAAGGGATTATCTACTCTGCAGCCCAGAGGACAAGAGGGGCCAAAATGAGTGAAGATTGAATTTGTAATTAGTGCAGATTGTTGGTAATACCCCCTGGACTCTGATGATTATAAACAGAAACAGATTTTTCTAGTTTCCTGCCCTACCCCGAAAAAGTCTTTGCATGCCAAAGGGCCACTTTGTACTGAGAAATTGATGCCAATGAATTGGGTGATCAGAGCTGGGGTGGTGATGTTTAATGCAGAAGGTGGCTGGGTAGAGGGGAGGCAGAGGAGGAGCTTCTCTCAGGTTATTTTGCAGCGTAAAGGCAAAGTTTTGGGTGGAAATGGCCAAAATGGAGTATGTGGAAGGTTAGTTTCTGTTACCCCACCAGCCATCCTGCAGCTCCATCCCTGATGCTGAGGCTCTTTCGCTCCTGACGGCTGTGGGAGCAGGAGGTGCAGGGATGTGGAGGTGACCTGGACTAACCAGGGATCCTAACAAAAGCTGGAAAGCGTAATGGAGCCCTCTCAAGAGCTACCTGGTTAGGAACATTGTTAATTTGGATTCCTGGATTTGAAATACGTTTATTATCAATAATATAAGCAATAAGACCAGAGGTAGTGGGCAGAAACTGATGCACAGGAAGCTCCACCTGAGTATGAGGAAGAACTTCTTTACTGTGCAGTGACTGAGCACTGGAGCAGGTTGCCCAGAAAGGGTGTGGAGTCTCCCTCAATGGAGATATTCAAGAAATGTCTGGACTCAATCCTGTGTCATGTGCTCTGGGATGACCCTGCTAGAGCAGGGAGTTTGGACCAGATGATTCACTGTGATCCCTTCCAACCTTACCAATTCTGTGATTCTGTGATGTATATTTTTAATGTTGTTATTGCCTGGATCGGCTGCCTGAGGTCTGTTAGAGGCTCATACTTTTTATTTTCCTTTCCTCTGATGTAGCAAAGGTCATTAGAAGTTAAGTGAAAGGGATTTGCAAGGGTTACAGATCCATTATTAATACAAAATAAAAGATGTTTGGCTAAATCCATCAAGCCTAAAAATACAGTTGGGCACAAATAAGGAGCAGGAAACAATGGAAGGAACAGTGAAAACAAACGGCACACCCAAGCACTAAACTTCTGAAGCAGTTAAACAAGGCAAGGAAAATAGCACTCTAATCTCTGATGACAAGAGGGTCTCTCTTGCCTTCTCTTTAATTTGGACAGAAGGCAATAGCGAGAGAATCATCATCCCCATTTGGGTGAAATGCCATGATTTAAAAAATTACCCTTACTCAAGTTGAGGTGAAATCCCAGAATCTGAAAATTTCCCACGCAAAGAATATATTTGAAACGCTCATTTTGGTACACCCTGGCTGAACATTTCCAGCGGGATTCAGCTGCTGCATTGAGACCATGCAGGAACTCACATCTCATAAATTACATCCCAGAATGAGACTGTAAATGGGGCCATCAAAACCCTTTGTGCTGTTAAGGACCTTCCTGAAACATTCTTTTGTTTCGAATTTCTTTTTAAAGGGAAGGCAAGATTATTTACTCAGTTCCTGGTGCCTTTTTTAGTTTTGCTAAGATGTCCAGTAAGAGAATATTCTGCCCCAAAAGCTCTCATGATCACTGATCTGGGAGCGTGTGGGTGCCTGATAGTATTGTGACCCCATGGAGCATCTTTTAGGTTTCAGGAGCCTTTGGAATGTGTAGAAATACCTTCCAAAACACACCAGCGCAGGTTGTGATCCAGCATTGTGCCAGATGAGGAGTCTTGTGTAAAACAACCAACTGCAAAAAGATCTTGCTGTGATTTTACTAACTCCAAATCCCTTCACTTATTTTCCAGAAATGAGCTTGGGAAAATAAGGTGGTGCAGCCGGGCTGCTCCCAAACTGCCCTTGAAGCCTGAGCATGCCTCATGCCAGAGGGACTTGTTCTTTCTGTGCTTGGAAAGTCTCCCAGCACATATCTTTCAAGGTGGCACCTTTCTTCCCCTGCTCTTCCCGTGGGTGTGCAGCACCAGAGGACAGCAGCATATCTGTACTCTTTAGAAGAAAAGAAGGAAAGTCGTAGAAAAGAGGAATTGCAATATTTGTGGGAATCTACTCGAGAATTCAGTTTACCAGGCGGGTTCTGCTTGCACCTGGCTCTCTGTGTGCATGGATAACTGTTCCCTTTGAGCCATTTCTGACCCCCTTTGATGGCCTGGGCTGACTCACTTGTCACGCTAACATCGTTGTTCTGCTTTTGTTTTGCAATGTTTGGGTATTTTTTAATTAAGAAATACTGCCTGTTTGCCTTGGCAGTGGTGTTCATTGGACTGATGTGGCATTTTTTAGATAGAGTGTTTTTTTGGTCTCTTGGATTCTTTCTCAGGGGTGGGGTGGGACAATCCAAACCTTTTCAAAATGCTAGTGATCCAGGAGGCTTGTAAAAGGCTTGAGCCAGGGTTTCTTCTGATGGGACCCTCCAGGTTCCTCCAACTCCAAAGGCCAGGCTCTGAGGATGAGACAAACAGGCTTAACGGATTCCCATTTGGGTGAGAAACCTGGACCCCAGAAGGAGATGGCAGCAGCACAAGCAGGGGAGTAAGGGCCCCACTGCCTTGAGACAAGCATGGGTGCACCCACAGTCCAGCTGATTGACAGGTTCAAATGCCCCAGGTAAATCTGGCTAATGGCATCTTAAAACACCTTCTCCTCTTTGTTTTTGGCCCTGAGAATTGCTGGTGTCTTGTCTTCTGACATTGTCTATTTGGACTTCTTTATTCTTCCCTGTCCCAGCAAGACAAGGGCGACTGTGAGTTACTGCTCAGCAGGTTCCTTGCAGCCAGTGATGTGTTGCTACAAGCTTTTCCCTCTGTTAATGTCATGCTCCTCTGCCAGGACTATCAAAACTTTTATACTGGATGTTTTCTTGGATTGAAACCCACATGTGCTTCATCTCAAAGTCTCCATGTTGCAACATCGGCATGCCCAGAGTGCATGATCCATTCACAGTCCTTCCTTTGATGAGATGAACCAGAGATGGGATGTGTTCTCAGTGCTGTAAGGAGCATATTTTGCACACTCTTACATAAGATTGCAGGAATGCAGAGCTCCTCAGGTCCTACAGCCAGGAGATTTTGGTGAGCAAGGCCTTCTGTTGACTCTGGGTTTGGGGAAGTGTTAGTGCTTGCCAGGATTTCCTCACTCCTGCACACATCCTTATTGTGCCTGGGGAGCAGACACAATTTGCATTGCGAAACCCCCCCTCCAAAACTCCGCTGGCTTTCTTTGGGAGTAGCTCTCCAGTAAGGCATATCCCTTATCTCTTTTGTTTTCTTACTGAAGCACCTCACAGTTGTGATTTTTTGGTCTCTCCAAGCCTAAGGTTTGGTGTAGGGTACTGAGACTGGTGAGTGCAGGACTGACAAGATGTTTGGTAAGCTCTTCTGGCCCATCAAGCCCTATGATGCCTTTGACTGCACCCAGATCCAGCTGCCCTCAGATGCGGCATGGGCTGCCCGCAGGACCCCAGTTTTTGGGGAGGCTGGATGTGCTGTGTGTCAGAATGCTGACCACCTGTTACTGACCACCTCTCTCCTTCTGCTTTCAGAGCTGGCGTATGACCTGGATATGGATGACATCTCTGCAAATAAGCAGCTTCTGAATCAGCAAAGCAAAGACAGTGCTGCAGGCCCCAGCAGTGTCCCTGGGAATGCGGCCACCCACCCCAGTCCTGCTGCTGCCATTGCCCTGGTCCTCCTGCTGCTGCTGGGCCACCAGCCATGAGCAGTGCTGGTGGCATCACTCCGTGTTTCTCCATGCCTTTTTTTAGTGAGGAAGATATTTGGAACTTATTCTGAAATATATGCACATTTCTAAAAACAGGACAAATTACCTGAGTAAGTTTTTCAAGACTCTTCACAGAAAAAAACCCCAAACTAAAAAAGTGTAGGTTCGTGGCAAACTAGTAAATATCTAACAGTGCTTTTTAAAGATAATCCTATTTAATATAAGCAGATTCATATTAAATTGTGTTCCTTGCAGTTTTTGAAGACTCAGGTCTCCCTTGCTGTTAAGGTGAAGACTGTATTTCGAGTTATTCAAGCATACATGGGGTACGGAACACCTATGGCTTATGAAATACTCTGAGCAAATATCATACCCCTGATCCTAGTTGACTTAATACAGATTTTTTCTGTAGTTCAAGCAGTTTTTGTACTTACTCCAAATTAGAGTCTCACCCCTGGGAATCTGGTCAGGACATAACAGAGAGCATGTGAAGACAGGGGATGGAGAAGATTAGACACACGGCAGGAGGAAAGATGCTGTGGACAAGAAGTTGTCATGCACTGGGATCGTGGTGGAGGTGTGCTCCCCTGGGCACACAGCCCACTTGCATCATGGCAAGTTGCACGTGATTTTGCTGCTCACCTCTCAGCCAGGTCCTGAAGCCCTTCAGTGCAGGTGGCTGATCCCCACCAACATCCTTGTGGCACATGCAACAGCCTGGTTTCATTCTTCAGAAGTGAAGCACCTCCTTTCCCATGGGAAACCTACAAACACAGCTCCAGCCAAAGGACAGACGGCAGGGATGTACACGCTGTGCTTTGCAGGGTGAACAACGGCTGTCCAACGTGTTGTGCTACAAAAGGGGAAAAGAAAAGAATTTACAGGAGCCTCAGGCAGATGAGACTCTTACTCATGTGTTACTTTGCATGTTCCTTTACGTAAGCTATTCTAAAATAAAGATTGGTTGGTCTATAAGTGGTGCCCTGGAAATAGCCTCCCATGTGTGCGAGACAATAGCCTGTGTTGTACTGGAGTGAGCAGCCTGGGAACACCAACTGTGCCCAGCTCAGGGCCACCAGGGAAAGAGTTCGCTTGGTCTGACTAAATGGATGGTCTGGGTTTGGTTTGGTTTCTGGCCAAGATGGTTGCATATTTCTGTTTCAGATCTGCCTTTACTAGAGTGATTATATCCACAGTATCTTAAGCTGCAGTGTGTGTACGTACGTGTGCATACACCCCCCACACGCACGTGCATGCTTCAAATATTTGTGTGCATCAGGCGTCTTTTACGGCAGCTTTGTGTTTAGGAGAAAGTAGATAGTTCCAAACCATGTAGCCAGATGGTTTGGAGAGTGGAAACTTTACCCAGTCTAAGTGGTGGGGCTGATCTGTCTGACTCTGATTTGAAGCCTTGGAACTGTGTGAAGTGCTTTAGGTTTGTGGGAGAAGGAGAGATGATTGTTCCCCCACTCCTCTGCATGGAGATGTTAGCTCCCAGTTCACAGCTCCTGATGAAAAGGAGCAGATCTGGGCTAACCCATGGCATGACCTGATGGTTAATTGTTGGAGACCTGTCCTCTGGGTTTCAGAATCCTTATGTCCTTTCTGCACTGGGATGAATGCTGGGCGTGTTTGGGCAGTGCTGGTGACATGAAGTATTCCTGTAAGGGCTGATTTTTTGCATCCATGCAGTGTAATGTGGTTTTGTATTTTACATGTTTTCGTGTTTTATATTTTACATGTTCACAAACCAAACTGCAGTCCTCTCTGTCTCTTGGGACTGCGCTTTGACCCCTGGGTCCAAGGTGTCCTGGTGCAGGGAGTGATGCAACAGAGAGCCAATGGTGGTGCTGCCAGAGGCATTTCTTCACCTTCCTGCTGCTCTGCTCTTGCTCTGGCCCAGCTCTTTGCATCATCCCAGCTCTCCGTGCTGCAGCTGGCTGAGCCCATGAGCCTCTGCTCCACCAAAGGGAATATTTTATTAGCGCCACTTGAATTTCCATCGCTTCTTCCCTTCTGATCATGTTCCTTTCATCCCCCGGGAGCGCTGGGGGTGGAAGTGGGCTGCTGGGTTTTTTCAGAGATAATGTGCTGCCTCTGCCTCACCAGGTATCGCTGGTACCGGTGCAGGGACATCATCTCCTCTAATATTATGTCAGAAATATTCTGTGTGCTGCTGCTTCCTTAGATAAGCAGCAAGATGGGAGAGTGGCAGTAGTTTTTCGGTACAAGTCCAGTGTGTTTTCCCTCTGAGGAGCTGATGTGGGCTGTACATTGCTGTGTCTCACAAAGCCTGATGGGTTCTCCTGATGTGATGTGTCTCAGCAGAAGACCCCTCTGAGGCACGCTGAACCTGGTTTCCCTTCGCTGTTTAGCAAAGCTATGCTTGCTGGAGGCTTTGTTATGATCAGAGATCACAAAAAACCAGCCTTTGAGCCCACTACCCGCCAAATTTATAAAAGAATGGATTATAACTTGAAAAAGCAGCTGTTGAATTTTCCCCTGCCCTGGGTTGGTGCACATGTTTTAACAGGGGGTTTGCAAGGAATGCCCTGGCCACCGAGGTGGAATAAAGCTGGTGTTCAGTTTTGGGCAGTGTTTCATTCCCACATCATGCAAAATAAGGGAATAATTTTTCCCCGTTTGTTTCTCTTCACCAACTCTGTGTACTGCCTTACCATGGGATGGGGCCCTTCCATCAGGAGATGGGCACTGTCACCTCCCCTCTGCATGTGTACCTGGAACTCCAAACCTTGTTCCAGGACACACAGGCTTAACTGCTATACACAGTTGAGATTATTTCAAATTTTATCATTATTGATATTATTATATATTATTAATGAGTATACATATCATATATATGATAATATGTTTATATGAGTCAAGGAGGAGGGGGTCTTGAGCTGCTGGCAGGTGCCAGGGCTGCAGCTCAGCTGTGCACACGGCACCATGATAACACAGTGATGTGACTTCGGCACCAGTGGTGGCCACTTCTGGCCAGCAAAGTGTGTCACCAGAGTAAATACCTGGGGTTTTAGCTGAATAGAGGAGTTTATGGCATGAAGATGCTTCTGGGGAAAAAAAAACCCCAAACAACGGAAAAACTCATTTTCAGATAATTTTTAGCTCTGTGATGAAACCCAGGGCCAGTTCTGAGCTGTCGCTGACTCCAGCCCCTGAGTCTCCCTGTGCAGAGCAGTGGACTCCTTGGTGCAGCTGCCAGCACCATGTCCCAGTGGTGCCTCATGGGCTTGGCACCTTGTGCAGGCACCAGATAAAGGTCTGGCAATCTTGGGAATGTTTCCCATCTCAGGTGGTTGAGCCCTCACTCCTGCCAGTTAACGTGAATGCTTCCTGGCCAGTTCTGCAGCTCCTTTAAGCTCCACTGGCAGCAGTGGGGTGGCAGGAGCCTGCTGGCCCCATGCACATCCCATATGTGGACAGGAATGAGCAGCATCACCCCATGTGTAAAGGTACAGCATTCCCTGGAGGGGTTTGCAAGCAGCCTGAAAAAGGTGATGAAGCCGACACCTTTCCCTGTGTCTGAGGGTGGTGATGAGAAGCAAATATGCTTAGCATGTGTAATGTATTTCTGCACTAACCACGCATCAAATTATAATTTAAAACCAAAATATTTTTGTTGGATGGGAAGTTCCAGTTCATTAATCAATTGACTAATAGTTTAGTGCTGGAATGGTAAAATCTAACATGCTGAACAGCTGCTAGAAACAGCTGGTGCTTATGGCTCATGCTATTTGGGGAAGTGAAACCTAGAGTGTCTCGGTTTCGTTTTTCAGGGAGCTTTTCAGAATTCCTAATTCATCTCCATGAGCAAAGCCCTCAAGCCCTCTGGAGCATGGGCCTAACAGGGATCCAGGACTCACTGGGGCTTCCAGTTGAAACCAAATGCCCCTTGCATGGAGGATGCAGAGAGCACCAGCCATGCCTGCAAACCTGGCAGCTGGACGTGGGGATATTCCTGTGGGTCTGCAGAAGGAGGACACGTGTAATCCTGTGCTGTCAGGTATTTTGATTTGCTTTTGAGTCAAAACCGGTGCACGCTGAGCTATGGGCATAGCAAGGGAGATGCCACCAACCAAAAGGGCAGTTTTCAGCCACTCCCCAGCCTTGGAGGGTGCTCGGTTGGTGCACAGCCCAGGGTCCTGGTGGAGTGGCATGCTGGGGAGTGCTGTGCTGGGAGGGAGGAGGTGACTGTCTTGCACTGCCTCCTGCTCTGCTTTGTTGGCAGCTGCTGGTCCATGGTGAGATGGATGGGAGGTGGTGGTGGTGGGCAAGAGGCACCAAGGGAGCAGGGAGACGAGCAGGCTGCAGCAGGGACCATATATAGGATGTTGCATAAGTATCTAAAGTAAAATATATGAAACGACACAAAAACTCAAAATGCTCCAAACAGCCAGGTGTGCTGCTGAGACACCTCCTTCCCGTGCTGGAGCACATAGCTCAGTGGTGGGACTGGCCATGGCCAAGTCCACCAGACGAGTCATGCCCTGCAGGCTCTCCAGCTCACCTAAGGTAAAGCAGCCCAGAAATATCCTTTGGTTCCCAAACACTGGGGTGCCTTGGTGGGAATTTCCTTGACCTTTCCAGCAGCACTACAGCTTAATAATTGACAAGTGCCACTAAAGCTTTACCAGATCACACACCACACCCCCTAGAAGCAGGTGTTCATTCCCAGAAACCCAGGGATTTTTCAGTTTGAGCCCACAGCTGGGGGTGACTCAGCTGAGCACCAGTAAAATCACAAATTCTCCCCATATATTATTTGTTCCCTTAGCAAACAGTTAGGTACAGAAGTACTGGGGGAATGAAATCTGCAGCCAGAAGGGAATGGGGGTGAAACTACGACATTGGAGGATGCTTGCTGGTCCTTAGTGTGGGAATTTGGATTTTCTCTTAGGGACATGGTAATGGTCCCCATATGAAGAGAAAGGGTGGATTTTGTACAGCTCCAGCCTGTGGCTTGCTCATGGGAGACCTCCCTAAGAAGTAAAAGTGGGGGGGAAAAGTAGCAACCCAAGCCCACAAACAACCCCCTAAATAGGCTTGTCAAAATGTTACTAAGGGCATTCCCTGGAGATGAGGTAACTGAAATTTTGGCATAGGAAGATGAAGCACTGTGGCATGTTTATACAGTCAGCAAATTTACTGCCTTCAAGAAAAAAGAAACCTAGAAAAGCAGTGGGTATTAATCAAATATAGTTTATTTTGTCAAACATTATATCCTGTTGAAAATAACCATCTTGGTGTTGTTTTGCTGAGAGCGTTCTAGGGTCTGAAGTACATGGCCGTGCCTCAGGGCTGCAAAGTGACGTATCCCTGACAGATAATGCCATTGCCTCCAAAGCCATTGTGTCCTGGTGAGGCTCCCCGTGAACCATAAGCTAGCACTGCAGCCCAAAAGGTTTGGAGAAGGAAAAAAACATCCTTTCTGGTGTGGGGTTTTTCCTCCTGGGTGCTGTGTGGTAGGGCAGGAGCTGGCGCTGGTACCCAAGAACACTTTGTGGGGAAGGAAGGGCCCTGTTAAGAGATTATCCAGCATTATTTCAGATGCTCCTTAGTGGCCACAGGGACAACGAAGACTTCTCCCAAGTGATCCAGCACATTAACAGTATTGAAAACCACATTTTTCATAGCAGAAGTACGGATTTAGCCTAAAACTCTCAGTTTACTTGCTGTCTTCTCCCTTGTAGGAGCCCAGCAGAGACCTCAGCAACTTCTTGCAACAAGTCAACACATTTAGGGATCTCTGCCATTTGTTTTTGTTTGCTTTCACTGTCTTCTCTGCTATTATTATTACAGTGTGCAAAGATGCTGCACGTCCAGAAAGGAAATCACTGCTGGATGCAAGCAACCCTTCACATCCAGCTCTCTGCAGGCAAATCACTAGAAAGAAGTGGAAAGCCCGTCTGTAGCAGCCTGCATCCCTTCAGTGTCATATTATATTACCATCCACCATGTTAGCAAATAGGAAAATAAACATCGGCTGGATAACAAAGCAAGAGGCTGTTTAATTACAGATGTGAAGAAGAATGACATTTGTGTACATTCCACCCAGAAGTGGATTAAAGTGGTGACCTTTCCTGTGGTGTGAAATGGGTTTCTTGTGGAGCACAGGCATCTTGTGTCACTTCAAGATCTGCCAGACATTTCATTGCCCCTGTTGTTTATGGTTAACATTGGATGATGTCTCTTGAATCTGAATCTCAGCAGCTGACAGCATTTTCTGAGAACTTGTCATCTGGACTCCATCTAGCAAAATTCCTAGTATTGGGTGTATTTGTTTCCCTTTGATGGAAAAACGAAGTTTTATGGAAAAAAAAACCAAGTAAAGGGAGAATGGTGGCATTAGTGACTCATGATGTTGAGCTGAAACTTGTGGAACCATCCAGGATTTGGCCCAGGGTTCCAGGCCTGTGGTGTAAGCTACCACTATTGCCTGTCACTATGTGTGGGATAAACATCTCCTGAATGTGGTAACCAGCACAGACATTTGCCATGGCAGTGCCACAGAGGCATCAGGAATGGCTTTCCTGTGCTCAGTCTCCTGTGACCACGTCAGAGGAGGGGGATACTATTTCCAGCCCACCAGAGTACCAGTAGCTTGCTTTCTTGAATCATTCTAGCAGGGCCCTTGCTCCAGATTCTTGACTCTTCTGCTCCTGACAAGGATGATAGAACAGGAGGGGCAAGGGAAGGGGATTTTTTCCACTGGTGTCACCAGCCTTGGTGGTGTGAAACCCCCTGCAAAGGATCTGCTCATCATCTTGCTGATGCTGCAAGCCCAGGCTGGGCACTGCCACCTCAGTGGCCATGGAAGCCCTTGCCAAGTGCTTCCAGCAAATGCTGGTGGCTCAAAGGGCCAGGCTGGGCAGCGTGGGGCAGAGAGATGCTGTCTTATGGGGGAGTAAAGGTGCTAATTGGCCTGGTTAATTGCAGAGAGGGTCAGATCAGGCCTGTGGGGTGACACTGGTTTGTTAATGAAGGACTGATGGCAGCAAGGGGGCTGCTCTCTACCTGTTACCAGCAGCTCTTTCCTTAATTGTTGCCCCTTCAAAAGGCACAGCTCTGAAAAGATCTGGGGCACTGCTGCCCGGAGCTCCCAACAGCCAGCCTGCCTGGGTTTGGGGAACCAGGGGGTGTTTTGCTCTAAGCTGGATGCATTTCAGTGCCCAAGGCTGGGGTACAGGGCAGCCCTGTCTTGCTTCCCCATGGCACTGGGGTGAGGGGCAATAGCAGCTGTGTGGGCTCAGGTTCTTGCCCTTTCACTACCTTGAGATGCCCCCACACAGAGCAAGGGACACCGAGGCCTGGGCTAGGAAATGGTGACCCACTTTTCAAGCCATGGCAGAGGTAACACCTTTTTAAGAGTCACAGTGGGGAGGAAAGCCATGCCACCAGGCTCTGCTCTGGCCTGGGAGGATGCTGCTGGCAGCTTGACTAGTCCAGAGGTCCATAACACAAAGCTGCTTTGGGAGGGAGAAATTTCATTAAAATAACAGGGATTGCCTTAAAGCTGGAGGTGATCCAGCAGAAAGATCGAACAGGGAAATGAGCCTGGCTGCACGGGGTGGCTGCGTCACACAGCTTGGAGACAAATGTTTAGCAGCAGCATATCTGCCGGTGAAAGAATAACTAGAGACATTGGTCTTGCACCTTTTAAACACTCCAGGTCTGCAGACTGCAAACGTGGAGATGGGATTTGCATGCTGCTTTATTTAGTATTGTAAAAGCTGTGCCACATTTATGGAAACCACCCTGCAGACACCAAATGTGCGACCGCAAAAAAAAGTTTTTTAAAAAATGTAAAAAAGAGCAAAAACTCTCGTCATCAGTGTCCCAGCTCCAGCTCTGTGGCAATGCTCAAGGGGAAGCACTCATGCTGTTGCTGCATCACAAGGCTGAAGGATTTCACAACTAATAATTTGTGTCTTTTCCAGGGACAGACAAAGAAGTCCACTGAAGGTGGGACTAACTCATCCCCCTGTGGGGCCACTGCTTAGGAGGATGCAGGTGACAAGCACAGGGGGGAGATGGCAGCAGCTGCCATAGGTGGCATGAGCCAAAGTCCCCAGTTTTGGGGGGCCAAGCAAGGGATGAGGGAGAGGCTGGCGCACTGGGAAGTCTCAGCACAGAGTGCAGGTAGGGTGTGAGCACCAAGGGAAGGAGGGGACCCCCAACTGCTCTGTGTGTGGCTGTTGGATGGTCTTGGTGTTAACCCCCTCTGCAGAGACCTCCACAACAGTCACTCATTCCTGAGGGGAAAAGAGCCTTTGTATGAGAGGGCATGATAACAATAACCATAATAATAATAACAACAACAACAACCACTGCTTTGTGCAGTTTCCATGCTTCTTGCTAGAAACTTCTTTTTACAGCCTTCGAAGAGTGATCATTTTAAGCAAGATATAGACAGATAATTTAATTATTTTTAAGGAGACTGATTGATCCCACTGCATGATGGGCTGCCAGACTCCATCTCTGGCGACAGTCTGGCAGAAGCTCCTGGTCATTGTGGTCTTGACCTGCTAATCCAATCTCTAAAGGAGTAACTCAAGGTCCTGATGTTCCTGTCTGCTGACTGTGGGATAAGTGGATTCCCCTTTTACCACCTCTTTTACACAGCCCCACATGGCATTTTGGTTAATGTTCTGCTCTTGATCTTGTTCCTGACAGCATGAGATGGGCGTGTGGATGGTTTGCAGGGCTGTCAGGAGAGCCTGGATGGGCTCTGGGCTGCTGGAGAGGGACTTGCTCCTGAGCCCCTGGCTTGTTCCTGTTATCACTGTGAAGCCCAAGGGAAGAGCTGGCTGCATGAGCAGGGGCAGCCATGGCTCAGGCAATGAAATCATTGCTGCCGGAGGTGCAAAGAAAGGTCAGAGCAAGCCATGCCCAGAGTGTTTTTCAGAGAGTGTCTGGAGCATGCGGGAGGGATGAGGGAATGTCAGTCTCTGCATGTCAGTCCAGCCAAACCTGCTCTGCCTCTTTTAAGAGATCTCCACCAATGCTACCTGCCCCTGGGTAGTGTTTGGCCAAGGGATTTGTGCAGTTTGTGGTGCTCCATTCCAAAACAGTCATGGTTAGACAAAGTGTTAAATAAAACATAATTTCCTCAGTGTTCCCAAGTGTAATGAGCCTTGAGGTGTTCACAAAGTGGTAAGCTGCTGATGCTTTATCTCCTGTCATGTTCCCGTGCTCTTCTTCCCCTCAGCCTCCTCTCTTCCATGGAGCCCTGGGCAGGTGATTGATGTCCAGGGTATTGATGTCCTTTGGTTTTATATTTTTTCCACTTGAAAGTGTCCCACTGAGAGAGGCCAGATGCTCCTGCTTTTGAAGCACACTTCTGCTGGGGGCTGAGAACATCTCTGTCCCAGCACTGCTATCACAGGGGCACCTTTCTGCACAACCCACCTCCGGCAAGACAGACCGAGGCTGCACCATGTCCCAGCAAAGGAGGAGCCCATTCTGCACCAGGTCCTGCAGTTGAGATGTGGCTCAGGTGACTTAGGAGCATGTCTGCGTCTCTGGGACATGTGTGCTGGCTAACAGGCTCTGGGGAAAAAACATCCACAGGAGCTGGTGTCATTGCAAATGTCACAGTATTGTCATCCCAGCAGTATTGGAGCTGGTGAATGAGCCAGGCCTGCCTTAGAAACCAAATTAAATTTAAAAGAATTTTAAAATTAAGAAATAATTAATTTGGATTTCCATTCCTGCCATCTGTTTTTGCATGTTTTGGATGTGAGTTTTCAGTTTTCCCACTGCAGCCATGAAACTTGGGGAAAAAAAGAAACTTCTTTAAAGAGCTGAGACAACAATTTCAAGTGCCGAGCACTTACATTAAGTATTGTGAAACCTAAATTGCAGGAGCTCAGCTTTACTTATGGTTACTTTCACACAGCCCCGTGTCACAGGAGAAGAGCAGGCACACAGCTACCTGATGCTTTGCTTTCTCAACTGAAACAGAGATGTGAGTCACAAGGAAATTTTCCACAGGGAACATTTTTTTGCCCATTAATAGCAAACACTGCTGAATGTTTTTTTTCCCTCTTGTAGAAGAGTCTGTGGTGAGCATCTGTACCACGGGAACCATGAGAGCTGGTTGTTTTGGAGGGGAACAGGGTGGGGAGGGTGCTGCAAGGAGGAGAGATGGTGATTTTGCACAGAGGCAGTTTTGGAAGCGAGGCCAGAGCATGGCACAGAGGGGACATCCCTGGCACTGCTCTTTCATACCAAGATGAAGCCAAGAGAGTGCAAAATGTGGACATAACAGCCAGCAGGATGCTGGGTCCTTCAGTGAAGGGCTCTGCAGAGGGTGTTTCGCAGACCCTTCACCTTCTCCAAGACACCTTTTTCCAGAGGAAGGAGATGTGGGGCTGTGCCCAGCCCTGCACTGGTCATCCTGGGAGGTTCCCTGTGCACCTGGGGACGCTGAGCATTGCTCCCACGTGGGCTGTGGGAAGTCGAATAAGGTATCAAGAAAAATCCTTTCTTCTTTTCATTTTTTTGCTTTGTCCCTCTCTTAATTCTTCACCCATCCTGCCCTGGATGTGTCTGAAGGCCATGGGTGCTCCCAACCTGCCTGCTGGATTTCCAGGGGAAGGCAGGAAAAGGAGGGCAGCCTTACCACACATCAAAGGGACAGTGGTGCTCCCACTGTCCCCATCCCGTGCGGGGCACACTCCCGGCCCCATGGTGCAGGACCACCCAGACCGCCCCGCACATCAATCAGCCCTGGCTGAATCTTGCCACTGGCCACCTCCCTGACCCCACTATCTCCCTCCTGTTCCCTTGGGATTCAAGTGCAAATGCCTTGGGCCGTGGGCTGTACAGCCCCTAGCACCGGCCTCAGCCCTCTGTGTCTGCCCGGGCTGATGTGGGATCTTCCTCCAGCTGTGAAACCACCGTGTCTTGGCTGATTTAGAGCAGGAAACATCGACCTGCAGGGTAACCAATGGCTGATTTTTTTTTCATCCTTTTTTTCTTTCTTCCCTCCTGATCAGCTGTTGCAATAAAATGACTTTCATTTTTTTTCCCCTCCTTTCTCCCCATTCTATGCCCAAACCACAGTATCGGTTAAAAATATCATCTGTGAGAGAAAAAGGCAAATAAATGAGCACATCAAAGCCAGCAGCCTGGGGCTATTGGGTTGGGATAAGAAATAGAGCTAGGCCTTGGGCCTATTATCTTGCTGATATCTAATGCCACCGCTTCAGAGTGTGAGAATGGAGCCTTTTTTTTCCTCAGCTGAGCGTACTGGCCCTGCTGGTGCTTGGGAGCACAAAGGCCGCCATCCACCCCAGCTCTCAAGACAGACCGTTGACATATTGTTCTCAGATTTCATTCCTGAAAATCTGGAACTTTATGCTGAACAAATAACATGATCTTTTTCCTTCCTATGGAAAGGATAAAAACAATTGCTGGCACTCTGAACTGATCACTCTTTCTTTTCCTCCCTCCTCCCTCCCGCTTTCCTTGCAAGCCCCAGACTCACTACCCACAAGTCACAACTTGCATATTTTCGTTTGAAAACTTTAAACCATGGAGGGTGAGAAGCAAGAATGGAGGGGAATGAAAAAAGAAGATTTAAAAAAGGATTTAAAGCAGCAATGATATAACCATGAATGTCCAGCAGCCAGTGTGCTGCCCCAGCCCTGCTGGACAAGGAGAATGGAGCCGAAGGCAAGGGGTGTGCATCCCTGCTGTGGTATGGATGGTGCTTAATCCGTTTAGGGGCTGGGATGGTGAGGAGGGTTGTACCTTCTGGGACCCACATTGTACCCTCTGATGGGCATCAAACCTGGGAGGGGGACAGGACCTGTGATCACTTTGGTCTAAGACAAAGTCTCGTGAGTCCTCTCAAGCATCAGGACTTGAGCCAACACTCAGCCTGCATCCCGTTCTCCCAGGTTGCTCCTTCGTGGGTTTTGCTTCCAGCAATGCACTGTTGAGAAGAGGAGCCACATCACCCTGTCCAGCCAGGTGATCCAGAGGATGAGCAGTGTGTGCTGCCAGTGCCTTCTGCCTGCAGCAGTGAGTGTTTTAAGCAGGTTTTGTTTACTTCCACCTGTGTAAGCATAAACATTTTCCACTCGATGTTTACAAATTCTTTTGAAATAGCCTATAAACAGAGTTAAAAGAGCGCCTAAGGGTAAAAAAAAAGTTTAATCTTTTTTTTTAAAATATATAATTATTTTACTGATACTGAAGCCAGGTCATGTCCCGCTCAGAGCTGCTCTCCTTTAACCTGTTTTGCCTTCTGCGTCCCAGGTATTAAAGGGGTTGGCCACTTCTGCTCCCCTCTGCTAACAAAAACCTCAAAGGCAGTGACGCACATCCCTGCTGGAATGAGGCAGATGTCTACAAACCAAGCACTTGCTGGACTGGTGCCCAGGTGGAAGTGCTTTGAGGGGAATGAAAGGCCCCAGATGAAGTGCTGGTTGCAGTAATTAGGACCTCTGGAGCTCCCCATTGTAAGCTCACACTGATCTTTCCAAGTTCTCAAAAACCAACTCTGACCTCTGTGCTGACCATCACAGGGCAGCTCCATCCCTGGACAAGCACAGCTCAGCCTGGAGCATGGAAACCAGCACTGCTGGTGGAAACCAGTTGCCTGCCCACAGGTAGCAGCTGCCATGAGTGGTGATGCCCAGCATCAGAGGGGACTGGGCAGCCTTGCTGACAACTGTGGGGCAACCAGCTCCTTCTTCTTCTGGCTCTGCTCCCCGGTGTTTTGGCTGGCATGAGGGAGTTCAGGTGATATGTAGCTATTACTCATTTTTAAGTAGTGGCAGCTGGCTGGGTTATCTGCTGCTCTGAACATGCCTCTCCCTTTCTCTCTCCTTTCCATGCTGGAGAGTATTTCCTGCTGCTCTGGGTAGTGCTTGGGATTGTTCCCTCTGCTCCAGGTCAGCAGGGGCTGAGGCCACAGAGCTGGTGGGGCCACTAACAGCAACAGGGGGCCATCTCCAGCCATGCTGTGCTGTGCCAGCTACATGTGCCAAGAGCTTTGGGCTCTGCCGATAGCAGGGTATGTTTTCTCCATGTATAGGAGATAGGAGGAAAAAGATAGCCAGCTTGAATTGTGGCCAGGGAGGTTTAAGTTATCCATTAAGAAATGCTTTTGTGCAACGAAATACCAAATCAGTAGCTGGGACAGACTGTGCAGTCTTGATTGAGGAGGGATTTTGAGAACAGACAGGGAGAGGACAGCTTGAGGTCAGTTTTGCTGGGCCAGGGAGGAAGGCATCAGGCATTTGATGCTTTTTCCAGTCCTAATCTCTGCAGCTCCAGGGTTTTGTGACCCCTCCAGATGGGTGATGAGCTTATCTGTGGACCAGTAGGCTGCACGTTCTGGAGTGTGTGGGCTGGCCATGCCACTGCTCACAGCACCCACAAACCGCACTCTGCCCCTGCCTTGCCAGTGCCCACCCTGTCCCAGGCTGGCACCAGCATTGAACCAACTCTTAGGAGTGGATTAAAAGCAAAATACATCAGCCCAGGCAGTGATACCTGCTGCAAATATAGCTCAGAATGTCCAAGGGAGGGCCGAGCAGGGGATTGCTGCAAGAATGAGTTGTGGGCTTCTTTCCTCTGTCATCCTTGAATTGTGCTACTCATCTCCTCTGCCCTGCAACCACTGCTCCCTCTCAACATCCCTGCCTCAAGCAGTCCCCATTCCAGCCCCACTTCATGGCCATAGGAAGATTATGTGAGTGTGGATGGAGAATTAAACGTCAGGTTGTCATCACACTGAGAAAGGCCTGGGTGAAGCAGATGCAGGGTCCCATCTCACCTCCCACCCCTCCTCAGTGGCAGCCATATGTAAAGCCACCTGGGGCAAGAAGGATGGGGACATGTCCCCAGGAATGCTGTGCTGTGGAAGACATGCAGGTGAGTCAGCACGGATCTGGGATGTCAGCCCAGCTGCCAGCATTGATCTGTGTGATGCCACTGGGGAGACGCAGCCTGGGGACCCTCTTTGCACCCTCTAATGGGGGATTAAGGAGGAGAGAAAGCCATGGCCAGCTCTGGAGCAATGGTGACTGACGTTCACTTCCCAGGAATCTGTTGGGGAATATTTTTATCCTCTGGGTGTGAGTGTGCTACACGTCAGAGCCATCTGCCACACAGTCACTTTTGGGAGAGCTAGGAAGTGCAGGCATGAAAATCTGTGAAAGTGAGTGCATTCCTGTGCCCCTCAAAGCTGTGTGTCTCCAGGTCTCCTCCCTGTGGTGCCTGGGGACAGAGCTGGGATGACTTCTTGTCCTTCTGGGGAAAGAGACAAACTTTTGGACTCCCTAAAATGGAGATGGTCTTGAGCTCTGCAGAGCAAGCCCAGTGCACTGCAAGCTGGTTCAGACATGGGAAGCTGCGTGAGACTCTGGCAGCAGCCTCACTGCATGGCCAGCCTGGTCCCCCTGTCCTTCAGAATCTTTCCATCTTGCTTCAGTGGGCACAGCCCCTCACATCCAGCTGGCATCAGCCCATCTGCAGAAGGCAACAAGGAGCCAACCCACCCTTGCCGCAGAGTGGAGCAGTTACTGCAGGAGGTTTCTGTTCTTCTGTATAGGGTGAAGTAGCCTTTGGATAAAAATAAGTGCTAAAAATAAATAGGGACATCAGCCCATGACAGAACACTGGATCTGCTTGCCCTAAAATATCAGGCTGTTGACATTCAGAAACCATATTCAGACCATCATTTTGCAACTAGCAGGATCCCCCCCATCCTCATGACAGATGCCTTGGATTAAACACTCCTGAATTTGTGGTATCTGGGGTTTTATCAAAAGAGACTGTTTCCACTTGAGCATCTCTCATTCCAGCCCGGCTGCTCTGCCTCAGAACACGCCTGGTTTGGGTTTACAATAAGCCATCTCCTGCTGATGAGCTGGAGCTGGGAAGACATGTTTGTCCAGTTCCCTTTCAACACTTTCTAACCTCCTTGTGGCCCAGACTTTCCTACCAGAGTGTAGGATTTAATCATCCTTAATGATAGCCAGGCCAAGGATAGCATTCAGCCAGGTTTTCCTAAACAGCTACATCTGAAATCTTTATCCGAGTACAACCTCCCAGTAAATTCCCTGACAAATGACTGGAAACACTGCAGGGTTGTGGCAGACCTATGGCCAGGACCAGAATTAAATCAGACCAAAAGCTTAAGCCCTCATAGAACTCCAGAGGGATTTCTGGTCACAATTGGTGCCGCAGCTGGGCTTGGTGTTCCTCTCTGCTGCCAAGATTTGCCCGTGCTAGAGGGATGCTCCACTCCTGCCAAACTGAAGTTACAATTGATCCCGGGAATCCTGTGCAGCTGGCAATTATTTGTATCAATTTTTAGTTTAAGCCAGTACATTGCTGATGTGAACTCGGTTGATACCAGTAAGATTTATCGTGATTTAACTACACCCCCATGGAGAGTTTGTGCCGATTCCTTTAGAGTAGATTCAAAGTGGTTTTAATTAAACAAAACTTTGCTGTGTGGATGAAGGCTTGGGCAGGAGCAGTGTGGCTGGAGGTCTGAGCGGGATAGGAGAGGCAGCACATGGGAGGAAGGTGAAAAGAAACTGGAGAAGCATGTCTTCTCTGGCTTCTCCTTCCCTGCTCTTCCTTCTCTCTGAAAAGGTGGCAGGGCTGCAACTTTTCCACTGAATGAGATGACGGAAATTTGAAATGCCAAGTAGCGCAAGGTCCATGGCATACACTGAAGAGGCTCCGTGCAGATGCAATGTGGGTGATGTCATCTTGTTTCTGTGTCCTGCGCCGGTGCCAGCAATGGCTGTGCCAGCAGTTTCTCACTGCAGCTGGCTGTGCCCAGCCTGGAGTGCCCGCAGTGGTGACAGGGACACATCGGGATCCCCCCATGTAAGAAGGGAGACTCACAGCTGTGTGTGAGCAGGCAGAGACAAAACAGCTTTGAAAGCCTTGCAGGCAGCACTCTCTGCCAGGTAGGGGAGATGGGAACATGAGCCCCAGGATCGAGGAGCATCCTGTGTCACCACAGCAGGCCTTGAGATAGGGCTGGAAAAGAAACACAGAGTCTAGGGGCAGAAATACTAATGGAGAGAAAAGAGTTTTGGGGGACATACGAAGTCAGAAGTTTTCAGTCTTTTTAAAACTAAACCACGAGTTTTCCCCTCTGCTTTTCTCCATGTTTTTCTCCAGGGAAAGGGAGAAAAGTGGAGAAGGGAAATCGCTCAAGCGGTTTTGGGTGAGGGGGCTGGGGAGGGTCTGCCAGATGCAAGAAAATGCTGGAGAAAGCAAAAAACTCCGAGAAAAAATTCTCTTTTGAGAGAGGCTACTTTTTCATTCCTTAAAAAAGAAAAAAAAAGAAAAGGAGTTTTTAATGAAAATTTTCAGGCAGTTCCATTGTTTTGCTTCAGCCTTTGATTTAACTACTCGAGCAAGTATTTGACAAAACCCTCCATGTTTTTCAGGAGGTTTCTTAAATCCCACTGAGGTATGGGATTATGAGAAACAACAAATGGCAAGCTGTCTCTAACCCCACAGACTTTCTCACTCTCGTTTTCCCTCTCACACTGGAATAAAAAATGCAGTGCTCCCTGCTGAGTTCTCTTTAAAATTCACATTGTCTCTTCAAATAAAGGCTGGGAGGGTGAGGTAGTGCTTTGAAAACAAGAACTCAGTCATACATTGCAGGGCCAGATCCTAGAGGATTATTCTCTCTCAGGACACTTTAAAACTTCATGAGAACTTCTGGCCTGGCTTGTCTCACCAGCTTAGTGTGAGTGGCCCCAGAGGATGGCAGGGTGACTGAGATCCCTACACCCCTTTCCATCAGGATGGCTGATGGAGATTCTTTAAACTATAATAAAGCAAATTCCTTTTTTTTTTTTTCCCTGGGGATGGTGGGGCCCATTTTCTGTGCAGCCAGAGGATACTCCCTGCATCCAGGCAGAGGGAAGCCCTGCTGCAGCATGAGCCTCTCCATTGCGGCTGGCGCAGCCCAGGCTGTGGTAATGTGGTTTTCCCCTGCTTTTGGTGTGATTTGTGACTGCAGCAGCCTGTGCTGCCCCAAGGCTGTGGTGAGCTGCCAGCATCGCCACTGGAAAGCTCAGAGCTGGATGAGCATCTTCTTCCCAGGAGAAGTGCCTGGTGGGACAGCATGGCTGTGCTTTGCTTTCACAGGGGAAATAAATAGAGGGGCTTTTCCTCCTGACCCACCTGGACTTTTGGTAGCAAAAGCTTGGGAGCAAGGGGATGAAGCTAGTAAGTTCCTTTGCTGTTGTTTCAGCCTTTCCTTCCCCATTGTGGCAATGAGAGAAATGAAGCTCGTAGAGGAGCATTGTATTGTAAACCACTACACATTTCTTTTTCTTAAATGATGCTATCACCAGGCCATTACACTGTCCTGGGACAAATGGATCTGTGCACAGACACAGCACTGAGCACAGACACAGCACCTGAGCACAGACACATGGACACTGCAGCAGGACAGAGCTTCCCATGCAGCACCCACACCCAAGGGACAAGGACACAGAGACCTGACCATGCCAGACAGGGAGCAAAGGTTGAGCAGCCCCTTTAAGTGACATTGCAGCCTCGTGAAATGATGACGGTGCCTGTCATTCTTGCAGTACTATGTCTGTGATTTTTTAGTAAACAGAACCAAGAAGCAACTGTTGTACTCTGGTCCGAGGGTTTATGGGTTCAGCAGGGCTTGTTTACATCTGTGCATGTGTCTGTGTGCTGGGCTGGGGTATGAAGGAGAGTGACTGGAGCACCTTGGTGTCAGGCTTCTTGAGGCCTTTGCCCTGCTAAACTCTTAGTAACAGAAGATTGGTGGAAAAATGTCGGTTTTGACAAGTCTTTCATGCACACAGTTCAGACCTGTCACAGCGATGTCAAAATTCATCAGCGTACCGAACCTATTAAAGCTGGGGCAGAGCTGAACCATCTACAGCTCCGGTTCAGGAGGCACAGCCAAGCGAGCCCTTCACGCCCTTCGGGGGAATCTCTTTCCCTCGCGGAGCACTTCAGAGCTGTCGTGGGTGGGAGCGTGGGTGCCAGGTGGGAACTCTTCAGGCCGAGCGATGGCCGGCCCCGGCTCCGGGCGGGGGGTGCTTGGGGTGCCTGTGCCGGGGGCAGAGCCGGGGCTCTCCGCGGGAGGGAGCGCCCGCGCGGGGCCGGCCGGGCGGGCAACCCCGGGCTCCGCTCCGCCTCGCTGGGCGGGCGGATCTCAGCTCCTGATTTTCCCGGGGGCTGCAGAGGCTTGTCCCGGCCCTGCGCGATCCTGCTTGGCTGCCGCCCTCCCCGCCTCCCTCCACCTCCACCTCCTCCTCCTCCTCCTTCGCCTCCTCCTCCCCCTCCTCCTCCTCCTCC
>VZRV01009347.1:1096710-1153759 GCA_013398115.1 Falcunculus frontatus
CCCCCCGTGCCGTGCCGGGCGGGACCGCGCCTGTTGCCGGCCCCGCTCCCGACTCGGCGGTGGCGGGGCGGGCGCTGCTGCCCTTTGGCCGCCGTTCGCCCCGGCAGGGAGCGGGCGGCCCGTCCCGCCCCGGTGCCCGGCGGCTGCTGGCGGAGGGACTGAGACATGGCTGCCTTTTTCTTTTATTATTTTTTTTTCTTACTTTCTTTCTTCCTTCCCTCCACCTTCGTCCCGAGGTACTTGCGCATCCCGGGGACGGGACTGCTCGCAGCCGGCAGCAGTAGGAAATGGTAGCTAATGTGCTCACACCCAAAACATTTTATTCTTCTTGTTTCATCCTTCATCTCCCTCCCAGGGCCGCTGCTTTTATTTCCCCTTCTGAATGACCTACTGGACCGCATTCTCCGCGGAACAAAGGAAGTGCCTTTTTAGCTGGGATCCTCGGAGACCACCAAGGACTCCAGCTCATGCACTGCAATTTCGCACTACTTTCAACAATAACAAAAATGCATGACTGAATGGCTCAAAAATGTGGAGTGTTGGAGGCATTCATTTCGGTCTGGGACACTGTCACAACACAGACAGACCCCAAGTAAATACCTTTAGACAACTTAGATAGAAGCTGGGGGTAATCTTTACCATTGCTGTGCCCTCCAGATATGCATACATTATCCTTTTCACTGACAAAATTAAAATAATTTCAGTCACTTGTGCTTTTATATTGTCAGACTAATGATATGCATTTAGCCTACATCTGTTTGAATAAAACTGCAGGCCCGTTTACTTCTCCAAGAAATATTTTAATGAGAAACGTCTGACTGGTTGCAGTTAAAATACCCTCTCCCCTTCACTCTGCCTGCTTTGTAAAATGGTCTCTAATAAATAGTCTTGCATTTGTGTCCAGCCCTCATCGGTGTAGGATCAGGACATGAGCAGACTTCCTCTTAAGTCCAGTATGGGGAAGGTTTAACCTAGTCCTTATTTTCTGTATTGTTGTTTAAGATGACTTGGTGAGCTTTGGAGAATGTCAGGAGTAGATCATGCTGACAGGGCTTCAATTTGAAACTCTAAAGCTGTTGTCTCTTTGAGAAAAGTGATGAGCAAGGTAAGATTATTTGACAAACAAAGGGCTTTCTGCAATGACATGCTGAAAATATTGGCTGGGTTATGTTGCTGTTCCAGGGGTGCAAGGAGTCTGTGTCTGGCCTTGCTTGGAAAGCAACAGGTCTTGCAAAGTTGCATTTTAAATGTAATCCTGCTGTGTGGGGTGTTTCAGAGAGGGTGGTGGAAGTCTTTAAAGGAGGCGTGCTGTGTACAGCTTTAAAGTGTGGTGTACCTCAAGTGCGACTGAATTTAAAATTAAACCTGGAGTGGGGTGCTACACCTGCTGCAGTTTCACATTTCCCCTGTGAATTCGTGTGGTTTTGGCGTGGGTTGTATGTAGAGGCTCTGGATCTCCCTTCTTGCCGCTCAGCTGGTATATGCAGGCATAACCACCAGTCCCACTGCTGGTGTTGAACTTTCTTAGAGTGGAGAACTTCACCTACCATCGCCTCTGTGGGATCAGCACAGGGCACTGGAGTGCCATGGGCCAGGTGATAATGCTGAAGGCTGAAGGGTAAGAGGTCTGTGGTGTGTATTGTGTCTCTAGAAATGAGTCACTTGCCAAAGCTTTGATTTCAGTTGGTGTGTCAGGTGATAAGTGGCGTGTTTTCCATCAGGAGGGTAAGTGGTTTGGAAAGGCCGTTACCTGGGTGCCTGGCTATCGGTGGGAACGAGATAAATATGTGTGAGGGAATAAGCCATATGCTTGGACAAATACCCCATTGGAGTGGTGGTGGAAACTGGTGATTTCTGCTTGGTAGCACCTCTCTGCTCACTGAACTGTGGTGGAGGACAGGTTGGGGAGGGTTCAGTGGGCTGAATGGAATCACGTGTGGACACATGAGTGCTGATGGAATGATGTGTGGACACATGGTTGTTACTGGCATGAACTCATGTTGGAAGACCATCAACTTATTTGTTAGATTTTTGTACTGACTTGATGGATTATGCTTTATTCTCACATTCTGTTAACAAGTTGCTTTAGCTCACAGTGCAGACAGAAATGGCCTAGCGTCTTTGTGAAAAGGTGTCCTAAAAGCTGTGGCAAACTTGTTTCTGTAAGTGTAGTGATTTCTTTGCTGTCAGGGATCACTGATCCTACAAAATGTTGGCCTTGAATTGCCAAAGTGAAGCAGCTGGGTGGTGCAGGCAGATGTATCCCTGAACTGGGCTCTGTGACAGCAAGTGAAACTCATCCTCACTGGAAGGGCGTGGGAGTCATTTGGGGTTTTATAGCATCTCACATGAATTTTTTGGCCACATTTATTTTCTTCTGGAGCAGTAGATAGGTTAATGTTTTTCTTTCAAGGAAATGCCCATTTCAAGAGACATTTTATCTGTATCATTGCTATTTCAGTGGCATTAAAAGGCTGCTCCTTCTCCATAATTACCCAGGAGTTCACTTTAATATTTATTTAGACCAGGTTTAGGACCTAATTAGAGTATGCATAAATAGCAGGTTATATCTTGCTGAAGTACCTAGGCATTTCTAAAAGAAGCACACAGCTGGTCAACTCACTGCTTGCTTGATAAGAGATGTAAAACGGGTTATTTGTGTTGTTGGACATAGAGAACTTGTTTCCTTTTATGTGGCCTTGGTGTTAGAGGTATAAACACAGACTACTGCTATGAATCTGTGTGGATGCTTTTCATAATTTGTGGCCCTTTGGTGCTGCTTTGTACTCGAGTGTTCCTCAGTGGCTGCTGCCCTTATAGCCCTATGATGCGTGTGTGGCAAAGCTCCTGGCAGTGTCAGATGCAATCTTGCTGTTGCTGGAGTGGTCAGTGCTTTCTTAGACCTGGTGTTTACATAGTTGGTTTGTGAAACCTGACTCTTGATAGGATGTAGATAGTAGGTGGTGTGGGCAGAGCACCAGCCTGTAACTGCTTTTAAGATGACTTTGACAGTTTCCCGAGGACGGTTCACATCTTGGGAAGTTCTGGATCCCGGAGCCACTGACTTTGTTCAAACTCGACCCAGAACGTGTTGTTCCTTATGGATCCCGTGTGTCTCCAGGCTGTCGTGGTGATGGGGCAGAACTCCCCTCAGTGATCATCTGAAGGGGCTGCTTACCCTGGTTGGTCTGGTGGGGCTGCAGAATGAAATGCAAAGAGAGCTGGTGCGGTGGCATCTGGAGACCCACAGTAGGTGGCTGTGATTTAGAAAACAAAAAACACCCACCCAGTCTTTCTTTCAAAAGGCTGCTTCTTGCCCTCAGGTGTTAAACAGATGGAAATTCCTTCCCTTTTCCTGCTAATTGGAAGAAGTAGATGTTTCTTTTCCTGGATTGAAAAGGAAAAAAACCCATCTTGCCTGTTGGTGGAAAATGTAGCCAGTTAACAGGCAAAGTTCCTGCAGCAGTGTAATCCCTGCTCTCGCTGGCACTGCTGTCCTGGCAGTGAGGGGGAGCACAGAGCAAACCTGGAGCCTGCCTTTGCAGGGAGCTGGGTGCAAGCAGCGCTCTGTTCAGTCTCAGTGAAGTGTTCAGTGTAATTAATCTCTATTGGAACCGAATTAATTGAATAGCTGCATTTATTTGTGAGAGCAATTGAGGGCAGTTCTCTCCCCATGGTGGAAGAAATTGGTTGACCCTTGATTTTGGGACTTCTGGGACTTTGCCCAAAGTAACTTTGGGCAGGTGTGCCCTGATGTCCTGCTGCTCACTTGTCCCCAGTGTGTTTATGGCTGTCAGTAGGTGCCTCGGTGTGCTGCTCTTGGTCAGTCAGGAAAGCTGCTTTGTTGGCACTGCTGTTTGTTGTGGTTTAACCCCAGCCAGCAACCAAGCCTCACACAGTCACTCATTCACTCCCCTATCAAAAGGGAGAGAACCAAAAGGATAAATGGTAGGAAACTTGTGGGTTGAGACAAAGACAGTTCAACAGGAAAGCAAAAGCTGAGCATGCAAGCAAAGCAAGGAATTCACTGTTTCCTTGGGCAGACAGGTATTCAGCCATCTCCAGGAGAGCAGGGTCCCATCACACGTAACAGTGACTTGGGAAGACAAACACCATCACTCCAAATGTCCTCCCCTTTCTCCTTCTTCCCCCCACTTTATATACTGACCATGATGTCATATGGTCTGGAATCTCTCTTTGGTCAGTTGGGGTCTCCTGTCCCAGCTGTGTCTCTTCCCAACCTCCCATGCACCTCCAACTTCTAGCCAGCATATTGGTACAAGAAGCAGAAAAGACTTTGGCTGTGTGTAAGTCCTGCTCAGCAATAAGAAAAACTTTTCTATATTGTCAACTCTATGCTCAGCACAAATCCAGAAGATAGTCCCACACTAACCACTGTGAAGAAAATTAACTCTACTCCAGCCAAAACCAGCCCATTGTTTCACATGTCAAGTTCAGCAAATGCTTCTTTAGTTTTTCACATGCTTCTCTTCCGTGTGGCCTCTTCCAACTGAGAAACGGTTTCTGGATCTCCTCCAGGCCAGCGTTACTCGTGCTGTCTGGCACTGCTGAGCCTGTTGCAGTTGGTTTGCATGAGGCAGCTCTGGGACTTGCTGTGTTACAAGAAGTACCAGATAACACCTGGTCATCCTTGAGGTCTGTTTAAAGGTGTGGAGCGACCTGGCCACCAGCTGTACCTGTTTGCTATGATTCCTGTCCAATGAAGGCAGTGATCCTTGGCGGGCAGGGGGTTTTCTCCAGCCTGGCATGCATTAATGGAGCGATTGCCTGGCCACGCATGGGTGGGGAAGTGACTGCTGGAGAACATCCCCACGGCAAACACAACTGCTAGCACGGAAAAGTAAATGAGAGAATTGCTTGAAGTATTTTTAGCTGCTTCTAATGTCATTTAGCAACTGGAAACAGTGGGAGGGGGGAGCTGGCAGTGTGCGACTTGCCCGCAGGCCACCGACGAGCGTCCTGGTGTCCGGTGCTGGCGGCCATGTGGCTCAGTGAGTATTGGCAAGAGCTGGCGGCGGCTCCCGGCTGAGTCACGGCTCCGGCTGCCACTCGCCTGGGACGCTGCTTTCTCTCTGCAAATGTGCAGCACAGGGTTTTGTTCAGCTGCAGCGGCGCGCCGTGTCCTAGCAGCCGGCAGCACGAAGCATGTGGTTAGCAGCAACTGCTTGCAGTGGTCCGGGCTGAGTGGGAGTATCATTTTCCTTGGCAGACACTTCATAGAAAGTTCTGTTTTTTCTGCCAGAATAAGCAGTCATTACATTCCATACAATTCATAGTCAAATTATTATCTATTGTTAAAATTGCCTTAATTATCAGATGTTTCCTTAGACATGTAGCTGTTTTTTAAGAGGCTGAATAGGCGTGTGTACATTGTGCAGAAGGCCTGAGCTGCACAATGTTTTCAGTACTGTTTTGTAGTTTCAGGGAGATTTTCTGTGGCTTTCGTATGTCAACAGGCTTTTTATTCATACTGACACAGCAGCAGAGCAAGGCCAGCCACGACAGCAAGGCACTGTTTTGGGTCTCTGCATCTCCCCTCTGCCGTTGTATTTCCTTGGTACCTGTGGAGCCAAGGAAGTTCAGGATGAAGCATCACTCCTGTGTTGTGATGGGTCTGATGGGAGAAGGTCTCTGACGAGCATTTTCTGTCTTGGAGGTGCAGGTAGCCTCTGTGCAGTAGGGCCAGTACCTCTGTCAGGAGGCTGGAAAGGTCCCAGTTCCTTGGGGTGGTGATGTCTGTGGTCTTAGCTTGCTCTTGGTGTTGGATGGTAGCTTGTGCAGACCCCACTGTCCTGGTTCTATGCAATGGGTTGCCAACCCTGGAACCTGTATGGATGGGGAAGGGCTGCCAGTGCTTCTCAGAGGTGTCAGACATGTGGTTCTCATCTCCTGTCCCCTTCACACATAGCCATTCCCGTGGACTCACCATGGACTTCTATGGATGTGTGTATGTGTTGAGTTGCACAGGCTCAGTCCTTGACATCTCCTGCAGGTTTGGGCAACACCAGGATGGAGCATCAGGATTATTCAGTCTGCTGAATTCTTTGCCTCCTCCCAGAAAAGGAGCAGTCTCCAGGGACCTTATTACTTGCCTTTTTTTTTTCTTTTTTTTTTAGTGGGGGTGGGGGGAAAGGAAATTCTTGTTAGCGGGAGAGGTCAGGATATCTGTCTCCTTGCCCAGTGGCCAGGCTGAGAGTGAGCTGCCAGTCCCGGTCTCCCAGGCAATAACCTCCTTGCATTCCTCACATTCCTCCTGCTTTCTCTTTCTTTTGATATTATGAAGATAACTTCCTTCTCCCATTGCTAAGCAATGCAAGGACCCAGTAAGTTTCTCTCTTGTTCTCTAAATTAGCTCGTGTGCTCCAAGATGCCCCATGGCAAACCCCTCTGGTGCCCTGAAAGGTGCAGTTTGTGCTCTTCACTGGGGTTTGTGCATCTCGGGAAGAAAGCTGCTGTGTGTATTCTTTTTTTCAATTGCCAAGTGTTTTAATTAAAAGAGATTACTACTTTGTTGTAGCCCATCTCACCTGCTTCCTGGTTTGTTAAAGAAGGTTTTCATGAAACTATTTTGCTTTTCTAGGAGAGATTTTTGTGTTTTCCTTTTCCTGTGCAGAATGCATGCAGCCCTGCAGAGGCTGTGGCTGAAGCGCAGTGTTTGTTCCTGAGGATTTTCTTCTTGTTTACATCTTTCTGGTCTGGGAAAGGTGCTCGGATAAAAATAGCATGTTGGGAAGAGGGAACCTGGTGAGAAAGTGTTGGAGGCTTTATGTGTCCAGAGCTGGTGGCAGCCATGTGGGCTGGTGGCAGGCTTTGACCCTAGGAGGATGTGGCTGTGGTAGTTTTCTTAGGATGGTGTTTTCTGTTTGAAAACGGCCTTGGTTGGCACAGTTGTCTTCCCTGCTAGTTTATGCCTTGCAGTCTGTCACCTCTCATGTCTCAGTGGGTCCTGGGAGAGCAGGGAGGTGGGATGGGGTGACGGTCCTCAATGGCAGCAGTGCATCACCTCATTGGCAGAGTGCTTGAAAGGATGGAGATGGTGCTTAAAAAGTGTGTATGGGGATACCAACTGATGGGATCGGTCTTCATTAAGGGCTGCTCAGTGTTGATTTTAATGTGAAATTAGAACTGTAGTGCCTCTTTCCCAATGTAAAGCATTGCCAGATTCCCAATCTCCCAAAACCACTTTTAGAAATACTTTTTTTGTTGTTCATCTTCTAAGCAGAGAAATAAAATCTGTTAGTTTCCTGTCTTTCTACTTGTGTTTTCTGTGGCTTACACAACTAATGGCTGATGGACTTGGATTTGTGGGAGCTCCCTGTGAGGGACTTCTCTCTCTGCAAGCTTTGGTGTTGGAAAGGTACATGGATAGCAGAGAGGGGCTGCCCTGAGCAAAGGATTTTGAAGGAGTATTTCTCTTAGTGTTTCTAATTAAGAAGCTGAGAATTGTCTGGATTTTAAGCAAATTCAGATGGGAGCAAACAATGATGAAATCTTTAAAATATGTTTGAACATTTTTGTGGGAATAGGAACAGTTCTTATGCAGGCGAGGCTGCAGCTTTCAGGAGGTGAAAATATGTGGCCCTTACACATTGTCAGCATTGTTGCTACTTTTTTTTTTTTTCCTTCTTTTTCCTTTTTTAAAAATGCTCATAGGAAATTGGCTTTGGTAATTGAGTTTCTACAGAACCACAACATCCAATAGCTGTTCCTTTCCAGGGGTCACCCTTAGGTTAGTTTAAGTAATGTGCAGTCAGTTTAACCTCTTGTGGTTTGTAGTGCTATTCTAGAAATTACTGGTGATTTGGGGTGTGTTAGAGTAACAACTTCACAGGAAAACCCCAAATGTCAGGGTGTCTGGTTTTCGGAGAGCTCTGACCGCTTGCCCTGTGAAAACCAGGCACCTCGAGGTACGCCCCTTCTTGCATTGGAAAATGCAGTTAAAGCCTTCATGTCCCTTTAACTTTCCTTTTGTAAGAAGCTGAAATAACCCTGGGTGATTTGTTTACCTGCACTGACTTATAACATCCTCCTGCTTGGAAGCACTGTGCAGAACCTGTGCTGGATGCTCTGTGTTAGGTTGCATCGCCCTATGTGACACTGATGGAGGAGCAGTAGTGCTCTGGACCCCCAAATCCCAGGGTTTAGGGGATTTGCTGGCAGCAGCGGGCCAGCTTTAAGAAATTATGAGCTGGGGCTTTAGCTTTGTAGCATTGACAGTTTGGTATAAAAAGCTCTGTGTTGCAGGCTGTGATGACAGGGGGTGATAAATCACTCTTGGCTGGTACTACAGATTCTAATAATGGTGTTTTAAAAAGATTACATGGGTTTTAATACAAACTTTTTGCTTCTTTGTACTCTCCTCTTTTTGAAGAGTGGAGCCTGTTTTGATTCAGCATTCTTGGAACATAAAGAAGGAGCCAGGATTTTTACTGGGCTGAAATGTAGTTTTTTGCTTCTCCTCCAAACATGAGGATCTTGTTTGAGTGTCTTTATAGCCAACTGGCTGGCAGTGTCCTCTTTGCAAGGGAGGTGGCTTGTTTGTTTGTTTTAAAGGTAACTTTGCCCCATGGAAGATTAAAGAGCAAGCAGCTTCACCCAGTTGTGGTGAGTGCTGCTATTGGAAAGAAATTAGTGATAGGGACAGCCTTGCAATAAGGGGGATAAATAACCTCCTGTACCTTCCTTGACTTTCCTTGGCCCATTCCCATGGGAAGGACAGAGCATTTATGTGATCAAAGAAATGAGCACAATTACAAGCCCGATGGAAAATCAGTCCCTTGCCAGCACCCAGGGCAGGCTTTGCCTTTGCTCTGAATAGTGTGGGCTGGATTTTTTTTGTGCACCTGCCAACCTTAGGGTTTCTAAAGTGTGGTGACCAGCGGTCCTGGGGGAGCACAGGGTGCCTGGTGAGCCAGGGCAGTGAGGCAGCAGCAGCCATGTCCCCTTGCCTGGGCAGAGGCACTAGGAACAGCTGGCAGAATACCAGCATGCAGATCAGGGGTCAGAGTGGTGCTGCTGGTTTAGTTTGGACTGGAGGAAAAGAAACTGGCTTCCTCCTGAGTTTTGGCTTGGTTTAGAGACAGAACTGAGGGTGCCATAGGGCCATACGCTTTTCTTCTCGGTGGGGGGGGAAAAATGGCTTTAATAGTGTCTGCTAACGATTCAGTGCTGTTTACATAATAATTGTGGTTCGCTTTCATTAACTCTCATAATGAGATTGCTTTCTTCCCGTGCAATCGATTGCTGGTTTGGTTCTATGTGCTCCTGCCTCCTGGCTCGCCGAGCATGGCACTGGGATGAGGAGGGAGTACAAGGTCTCTGTGCCTGGCCTGGCCTCCCTTCCCTGGCTCCAGGCATGGAAGAAAGCTCGCAACTTCTCACTTGAAAGGAGAGGAGGTGAAGGGGTTTTGTACTGCTGGGACCCAGGTGGTGGTTTGGAGCATCATGGTGGTCTGGAGCATCATGGCATCTTAGTGGAGTTGGGTTTAAGTCCATTTTGTGTGACTTCTCAGCACAGGTTCTCTCATCTTCGTACTGAAAACTCTTGGACTTACCTGTTTGTGAGGGAGAGAGTACAGTGACCTGCTTCCACCCAGAGAAAGAAGCCAGGTCCTTTTGTCTCCCAGTTCCACCATATAAGAAGCACTGATCTGACAGTGGATGTACATCATGGATATTGTTTGTGTGTAGCTGCTGCAGCCTAACCTTGATGTCGTACTTGTTTGCATTCTATGTCTGAGTAATGGTGAACAGTGGCGATGGTCCCCAGGCTGCAAGTGCCCGCCTCCTGCAGCACCCAGCTGCTGGGCCAAGGAGCTGCCATGAGCGCCAGGGGATAACACCCACTGCTGAGCTCCTTTACATTAATAATGTTACTGGGAGGAAAATGGAATAACATGAGTGCTACCTTTTGAAAAGGGAAGGCTGGGTATTGTTTGGTTGGGTGGCCTTTTTCCTTTGTAGCTTAGTAGTGGGTGCATGAGGGTTTCAGAGCAGCCAAGTGCCGGCAGACAGGATGTGGCTGACCCTGGCACAGTGCTGGGCTGGAGGACAATGGGTCCCCATGGAGCAGTGGGTGCTCACCCAGGGATGCCCTGGGGGCCTGTGCGTGTGGCTTTGCAGATGTCCTGGGGGATGCATACCCTCTCCCATTTGTCTGCAAGTGACTGTTTCTTTAGAAATATGTCTCAATTTGTTGCCAGTGGTAGATTAAGGGCTCCACTGCTGGAGGGTTCTGAGCAGAGGATGAGTTGACCTTCTTCGCCTTTGCAAAACAAAACACTTTTATGGGGGGGTTGGGAAAGGTGTGACTGCTCTTGGCCATGTGGCTTCTGCTAATTAACATGAGTTAATTGGGGCTGGTTGGAGAGCTGTGGCTTGCTGGGTAGAGGAGGCTGGAAGAGATGGGGCTCAGGGCTGCTCAGCCCTGTTGAATCCAGTCCACCAAGGGGATCCTGGTGCAGGCGCCTCACTAGTGAAAACTCCACATAACTCAGCCCTCCACATCATTAAAGGCTCCTTTATACCTCTTCTTGCCGTAACTCCTGTGAGAACAGCCAGTCTTTTCAGCAGCTTGAAACCTTCCTTATGGGGAAGGTTTTGTGAGGGGAACAGCCTGACTGGCATGGCGCAGCTCCAAACCAGCCCTGAAGCTGTTGTGGAAGCGGTCTGGGAGCAGACAAGGGTGCCAGGCGAGCCTGGTGCTCCTGTCCAGCCTTGCCAAAACAAAGGCTGGCTCAGTAGGATGCTGAAAAATAGTTGTGGAAAGTAGGGGTTAATTTCTAGGTATCAAAATATGCACAAAAGGTTAAATGAGACTTCCTCCTTGTCAATGAATTACGGCTTGAAAATATTTGCATTCTTTCCTGAAAGATTTAGGAATAATTATACAGCACTCAGGGGCAAGGCATTCCCAGATAAACGTAACAACTCTGTAATTTGTACTCGAGGCAGGGTTTCCTGTAAATGATAGCTTTGTTTAATTTTACAATACTGCTTCCAAATATTTGCTGAGTATGAATTGCCAGCTAAACCGGACTTGTGAATCTGGAAGAGTATTTATTTGTTTGTTGTTGCAGACAGTAAGAGCTGCTGTGTTAGGCTAAAATTTGGCATCTCCTTTACAAGCTGTAGGCATCTCTCCCCAGGCAGGTTTGGTGCATTGGGCAGCTGATGTAGGGTGTGAGTAGCTTTCCAACTTCTCTGTACAAAATTCCTGAGCTTCTCTAGGATCTCCTGCTCTGCCTTTCTTTTTCTGGGGTTGGGAAAGGAACGCTGCAGTCGCAATGTACATACTTTATTTCCATTACTCAAAGCTGGAGTCATGCATAGTTACAGCCAAAGACACTTCAGCAGCTCTGGGGATAACAAGATAGCTGACAGACTGGAATGCGGATTTATCAGGGGTGAAAACTGGCAAAATTCCTTATTTCTGGATCTCTTTTTAAATAGGCCCTTCATGCTGCTGCTGCAAGAGCCCACCACATGTTTAACCCCTTGTGTTCTCCCAGCTGGATCCAGGGATGAGCACTGGGGCTGCCCATGTTTCTTTTGGGATTAAATTCCTCAGTCCCACATAGTTCCTAGGTGTTGTGTTTAAACTGCAAAGCTCTTTAAGAAGTTCTTTCAATGGGTTTTTATTTTAAAGTGCAAGCCTTTGCACCAGATGTCTGTCTGAGTGACCACAGAATGTAAATTTTACTGTGTGTTGCCTTTGGACTGGCAGTTTGGGAGACTACTGGGCAGTTAACATAGGCAGATTGTGCCATGAAATCTGTTTCCTTGGATTTGATTCATATTAATTTCTTTCAAAGCAAATCTCTTTATTGGCTTCAGTTTCATTTTGCTGTAGAGCTACTTTTACTGTGCCTTCGCTAGGACCTGGAAATACTTATATTGCTATGATAAATAGGTCACATTCAGCTCCATGGATTTTCAGTTTTATATATATATATATAGCAAGACATTAAGCAATTTCTTTTTGGGGAAACAAGTTATGGTAGAAGGAGCACACTTGGAAGTTAAATAGATTAAGTGTAATCCCTCAATTACAGGAGCGAGGTTCAGAAGACAAGTCAGGCAGTTTAGGGAAGGAGTTTCAAGTTAAATTTTAACTTTTCCCAGCCTTCCATGAGCAGTGGTGCTGCAAGACCTGCCTGGAGCCAGCCCAGTGTGGGAGCCTGGGGTGAGGGCTCTGACGTGGCCATCTGCATGGTGGATGGATTTGGAGCTGGTGGTTGTGCCTTTGGTTGAGAGTCTCAGCCAGCTGAGGATGAAGAGAATTTCGCTTTTTATTGGAAAAGGAGAGAATTGCTCAAGGATTGCAAAACACTTTGTTTTGGAAAAAATGTCATTGTTTGAAAACAGCACAAGAGCAGGAGGGGAGCTGTCCCTAAGCCTATGGCAGTCTTGGAAATCTTCTTACCTGAGGGCTCGAGTGAAGCTTCAAGGCTTAAGCATTAGCTTGGACTTCTGTCCGAGGGTCTCCAGGCTGGAGGGCTACACTTCTCCCGTTCCTGCCTCTTCCTTTGGTGGTGTAAGGATGGGGAACTTTATTTTTATTCTTTTTTATTTTTCTATTTTAAGCAGGAGAGTGTAGAATTTAGAAAGGAAGGTAAGTCTTGGCTTTTGGACAGAAGCACTGATGGGGTGGTGGCCAGCGCTTGGTCTCTCATGGGATAGTTGCTGGCTCCTGGTTTTCTGCCCTCTGTGTCCTTTCTGCTCCCTGCATTTATCTCCTTGGCTGAGCCCCATGCACATGGATTTGAACCAGCGTGGCCCATCACCACTTTGCTGCAGGCCCTTGTCCAGGTACTTCTTGGCCTGTTTAGTCTGGGTGCATCCCCGGGACAGGTCCGTCCCCACAGCAGAAGCTGCTCTGGTCACAGCACAGTCATCCACTGGAGACACCCAGCCCATGGGGATTTGCCACAGAGGGCAGCCCTCCTGCCAGAGCCTTGTCTCAGCCCTGCCAGGATCTCCCCATATAGCCAGCGGGTTTCTCTGTGCCTCCCCATTGCAGGGGCTGCCTATCGTTCCTCCAGGCTTTTTTTAGCTGCCAACTTTATTTCATAGAGTATTTTTGCTGAGGGAGGGTGCCAGGACACAGTAGTGGCGTGGGGAGGGAGTTCTTCTTCCTGCTTCAGAAAGACTAACACAACTGGTAAATCCATCCCATCCTTCTAATCAGCCATCCCTTCCCCAGGGCTCACAGAGCCAGGGCTGTTTACCTTCCTGCTGGTGGATGTTGGATGGTACCGCCTGGGAGGTGGATGGCAAAGGTCCTATTTGCACTCCTTCCTCCCTCCAGCTTGCTCAGGGCTGTGCTTAAGAAGACAAAACAAACCCCTTCGATGCCTGCCAGCAAAACTTCAGTGCAATTGTTCCCTGGTGCAGTTGGGTGCTTTCTACCCAGTGTGTTGTTTCCCATCCCACCAAAACTGTTTGTATAAGCCCAGCTGCTGTTCAAGAGAGGGGATCAAAATTGGGGTCTGCAGGTGATCAGTCTGTGCAACACCAGGGCTGAGGTCTCTCCCAAACTTGCTTTTTCCAAAATACCTAATATGTGACCCTGTGCCATTCTCGTGGAGCAGCAATGAGAAGGCACGTGCTTACACTGAAATGTGTTTGGAAGAAAGGTAAGGAACTCAAAAAGCTTTAGTTGTTAAAGGTTGAAGTGGCCTCCTGCACTCTCCTGTTGTCATCTGGGATGCCGCTATCTCTCCTGGGAGGGATTTGCTCAAACAAAGGTGGCAGCACAGAAATTGATTTGGGAATGGTTACAGAGGTGTTGGGATTTATCTGTGCTGTGGTGAGGAGGAAGAGTGCCTGTGTGAAGCTGGTGGCAGATACGGCTGATGTTCACAGCTGCACCAAGGAGAGCAGGATAGATAGGGCATTCTGGAGAGGGGGAGAAGGAGGAATTTTTAATTTTGTGATATCCTTATCTTAAGCCTTTCTCCCCTCTCCTCCACCCCCCTTCTCGCCTCTTTCAGGGTAGGTTAAACTACTCAGCCTCACCTTTTCCACAAACACTGGCAGGCTGGTGGTTCCAGACCTGGGAATACATTGGGAGTCTGTTTCAGCAGCGGGATGGGTTTTTGGACGTAGGTCGTGTTGTGCTGGTGGAGCACAGTGCAGTGCTTGTGTGAGCTGGGTGGCTTCTGCAACGGCTACCTGGCTGTTGGGAAAGTAACACTTGGTGGGAGTAGCAGTCAAGGGCTTAAAAGCACGTTTTTCAGGTCTAAAAATCTTATTTACAAACTCAGCTGTGGTCTTAGCTCTGAGGTGTTTTGTCCAAGGGGCGATAAAGCAGAGAGGTGGGAGATGTAGGGGATGGTTCTGAACATCACTGGAGCACAGGCTGTGCTCCTGTCCCAGTGATGCTGCTCCCTGGATGAGGAGGCAGTGACCCCACCATTAGGATCTCTGGGCAAATGTCCTGCCCTGTGCCTGGGGTCGGTGCCTCTTGCCTCTCCAGGCACCATCCCTTTTTTTTTTTTTTGGGCGATTGAACCTGGAGCTGTGCCTCTAGCTGGAGGCAGGATTTCCACTGACACCCTCCCTCTGTATGGTGGCCCAGTCTCAGGGAGTTTCAAAGGTGCTGGGCAAGTTGCACCTTGAGTTTTTGGCACTGGACATCCCCTGTCTCCTGTCGTGCTGCTTATTTGCTTTTCTCCATGTGTTGCTTCAGCCTTGGCCGTGTGCATTTCTGGAGGTTTGTCTTATTTACATGAACAGTTCTCGGAAAGTTCAGCTGAAAAGCAGCTTTTTTTTCCTGGGAACAGCCAGGAACCACTAGTGTGGGATCTTTGTGTATAAAGTTTCCTTTCTCTGATTATAAACAGTGGCCCTAGGATGGATGTGCGGTGGACCTGTTTAGATTTAAACCTGACCCACCTCCTCATTTTCAGTGCTGGCATCCCCTTTGAGCAACATGTTCTTTCCTGCCTTTTTCAGTAACACGTTTTTACTGATGTGAGTTTTTTAACCTTTTAAATTGCAAAGTCCAGTCAAGTTGGGGTGTCCTGCTGTAGGCAGCAGTGTATGGGGGTTTTTTAAATGATTTTTTTTTTCCCAATGCGATATCAGATACACAAATTGCTCGTTAATTTCTCATGTAGCCTTTCTTCTGATGGCCTGGCAAGCCAAGATAGCCTGATAGGCACAGAGAGCCTATTGCATGTCCCAATTAACTCCTGGGATCTCTGACTGAGGGAGGGGATGAGCTGGGGAGCACACATCTGTGCCTTGGTCCTGCATCTGCAGTGGAAGAGCTGCTGCAAGATCAGGCTCTGCTGGCTATCCCTCCCAGAGCCCTTCAGCTGGGCTTGTTTCCCCAACCCTGCTTTGCAGCAGATTGATGTGAGCTACTTATTTCTGAAACCCCTTTAATTGATGGCTCTTTCTGGTCCAGCTTTTTGTACAGTCATGAGCAGAGTGAAGACTTGGGGCAGAGCAGCATCACCTTTCTTCCCAGGAAGGCAGGCTGGAGCAAGGGGTTGACAGCATCCCTGGGGTCACTGATGAAGCAAGAAAGGCCCTTGTGTGGTTTTGTGGGCAAGGCTGAAAAATGCAGCATTCCATAAGCTTGCTGCTTTACTGGGTGCTCATAGAGTGCAGCTGTGTGCTGAGATGTAGCATGAGTTCCTCAAAATTGAATTGTGGCTGTGATGCTCTGGAGAAGCATTTCTGGGGCGATGGCAGCGGTTATTCCAGGCTCCTGGAGAGCTGCTCTGCAGTGGAGCTGCTCAGCTGGAATATTTGGCCACAAACTGGCCCATTGTGGAAGGGGCATTGCACGTGTCTGGGCTGAGGTCATCATGTGCTGAGCTAAACTGGGGGGGACAACCAGGGAGCTGTAATTGTGGAGCAGCACAAGTGCTCTGCCTTCCCTCGGGTGCCGAAACAGTCTCCATGTTGCTATGAAAATGTCTTGTGGAAAACTTTCCACTTCGAACTGAAGTCTCATTTATGTCTGCACAGGACCTGCTCTTGGACTGAATTTTATTTTCTAAGCAAATTAGACTTTCTGGTCCTTGATGGGGCGGAAATAACTGCTCCACCAACTTGCAGCCCACCCTCCCTCAGGGGGCTGGGAGCCAGTGGGGGGTTTTGGCAGAGGAAATGGTTTGTTCAGCAGGAGCTCCATAGGGCTTGAGTGGGGCACTGGTCAGCACAGCTCTCTCAAACTTAGTTTGTCAGCCCTCTAAAAAATTAGTTTTCAGGGGACCACAGCTCCCCATATTGCAACCTTCAGACGACTGCTCTGCTCCCACAGACCCCTCCAGTCACCCCCCAGACTGCAGACTACAAACTGAATATGAAATGCTTAATAGGAGCCAGACTGCCTTGAAAAATGTGTGGATGCAAAATTAATTTGAAAAATCTGGCCTTTTGTATATTTTTTTTCTGGAGTCTTTTAACCTGCTCTAAGTTCTTAAGTTATCTGCACTGTTACTCTGCTTGGCCTGCTCTGCAGGCAGGAGAAGGGCTTGTTAATGTGGATTTTTACATAGATAAATGTGGTTGTGAAGTACTATTGATACATGGAAATGTTGGTGGATGCTTAGAGAAGGATCAGCTTCTTTGTGATAGCTCTGTGCCAGTTCCCTCATTTAAATATAGTTACGACACCCAGTTGTAGCGAAGCATGTTGTAAAAAAAAAAAGAAAAAGGCACATTTCTGTGGCTTAAAAAGAAGAAAAATTAAACCCAAAACCACACACACCCCTCCTTAGTGAAAGTTTTGTGCACATAGGAAACAAAGGCATCAGCATTTGCTTGTCAGAGCTAATAAAGTTTGCTTGGATCTTAATTTTTCTGCTTGATTTCACAAAGTAATTGAAACTTCCTTTTTCCTGCAAGCCCTTTTTTCCCCTCTTTTTAAAAAATATTCTTAAAAGAACATCTTTTGGTCAGTGATTTGATGGAATTTTGCTTAGGAGGCAGGCGCAGTTTGAGTGTACTTTACAACTGGTCAGTCAAAACTTCTAGGACAAATTACTTGTGCCTGCAAGTCATTCCTCCAAGCTGGAAACCACCTAGACCAAATGAACCTTGAACTACAGGTTTCATAGGAGGTTTTGAGCTCGTAAGTGAGGCTTTTGTAATTGCAGTGATCTGATAAAACCTTAAAAACCAGGGTTCTCATAAAGAAAATAGTTCCACTTGAGGTGATAAAAGCCACATCTGGTAAACTTTGCTTGCTACCTCCTGATGACCTGTGAAACAGTGAATAGTCCCTGGAAGCCAAACTACTGGTGCCATACCCTTGTTGTGGAGGGGATGCACCAAAAAAAGTTGATCTGAGAGCAAAACCAACAGCCTTTGAAGAAGGAGCCTCTTCTGGCTCATCTTCTCGCTCACATTTGATATTCCATGACTACAATATCTTGCTGCTTGGCCGGCACAACACAGGGAGATTCAGAGGTTGGGATAAGGAAGGGCCTGCGTAACTGAAAGCAAACAAACAGCTAAGACAAAGAAACATAAACCAGCAAACGCAAAGCCACAAATAGAAAACAGACTTTCCAGATTGATTAGTTCAAATTTGTTTATTTGAAGTCCCAAAAGTTCGTGTTGTCACTCTTTCGGGGTGTCTTTCCAATCTGGCAATATGTTGACCATGTGTTTGCAGATCAGTTTTTCACAAGAAGGACCCTGGTTTTTCGTGTGTTGGTGTTGCCTTAAACTTTGAATTGAAAGGAGGGTGGCAAGCTCCAAAGACTGATTTGCAATTGCGACATTCAGGTGCTGCTTTTGAGGGAATTACATTCTGTTAAACTTTTGGTTTTGGAGAGATTTCCTTGGGCACATACTGAATGCTAAGATGTATTACTGATCACTTTTTTCCCGGGTTTAGGAAACAGGTCTAGGAAGACTGATGCACTTACCGGCTTTGGAAATCAGTGGAGACCTGAAAAAGTCTGGGTTTACTTTTGTTTTTCAGAGTGTTTTGGATGGAGAAGTGCTTCCTATCTTCAGTAATAGATCAACAGTGCAGCTGTAATATATATTTTTTTATGGATTTGGCTTAAACACCCTCAAGTCACCAGACAGAGGAATTACAGCTCCAGCCTATTAACTGTTGGCCATTAATGAGTCAGGTCTAAATGCCTTGATTGTGCCTGAGATTTCTAAGCTGAACCTTTGCATAACATTAGCATGGCAGGAATGCTTCCCAAGGACAAACAAGAACTTCCCAGGCCTTCCCATGCCTCTCCAGGAAGGAGTAAGTACATTTGGGGTTGTGCTGATACCATCTCGTGCCTTGGCGCTATCAAAGCGGGTGGAAGCTCCCTGCTGCTCTGGTAGCCTGGCTCTGATGTTCTTTCACATCCAGGCACATTGTTTATCTTTAACCAAGGCTTGGATAAACTTCCAGAATAGATGACTGTAGTAGTCCAACGTGGTCTGCTTTGGCGTGGGTTTTCTGGAGTGACTCAAACATCATAAATATGAAAGTAGCTAGATTTCAAACGCTGCTGTTGGACCAGGTTATCAGAGTTGCCTCCTAAAGCAGCAAAGGGGAACCTTTTCTTGAGGAAAATCTTTGGTTTTTTCTGCTATTTAACACCACCCCCCANNNTTAAGAACTAATCAGTGAAGATAGATTAGTCTGGGAGCATTGCAGCCCTTGGGACCCGTGCAGCTCTGGCGGGTCAGGAGCCAGGAGGCACTGTGGGGTCACTGTCACCACAGTGGAGGAGGCTGGAGGAGGCCGGCTGAGCCGCGCTCCAGTGCACGGAGGAATGCAGTAACAGGATTTAAAGAAAACGTACAGAACTAACAAGGATTAAGGCTAATTGTCCTACGAGGGGCAGCAGGATGTGGCCATGCGGGGAGCAACTCTGTTCTGCAAGGGGGAAATTCTCGTAGTTAAGGCCTTGTTTGCAGAGGGCTCAGGTAGGTTTTGGTTGGTTTAGTTGCTGTGTGGAGAAATGGAAAATAGTGGATTGGAAACAAAAACGTTGAGTTCCCCCTTAAAGACTTCAAGGCTGTTAGACCAAATATTTCTGCAGTTGGTGGGAAGCATCCTCCAAATGGCTGGTTCTCACTGTGCCTGGGCTCTGTTTTTGCTGGCTTTGCACAACTGTTGCTATGTGCAGGGAGCTGACGTCCCCTGACTGCTCATCCTGGGGCTGGCAGGAAGCTCTTGCTGAAGGACTTTGAGTGCCAATGAGTTTGTTTTGAGCAACAGTGTGAATGCTGTTGGAGGTGTTTAGGGGACCCTGCCTCCCCTCATAGGTCAGGCTGGTTATCAGGTCTTGCAGAAAGGCCATGGGTATCTCTGAGCTTGAATAAGGGGGGATTTAAGAAGCAAAAGCCCTCAGGCTTGGTCCTCAGCAAGCCAGTGTGTGTGAAATGCTGTCTGGAGCCAACCATCCATCATCAGGTGGTACTAGAGGGCAGCCAAACCAAAAAGAGTTATTCACATTGTATTTCTGCGCCTGGGGGAAGATCTGTCCCTGCCTGGAAGAAAGTGAAGTTTGCATGCGTCCCAGCTAGAGGGTGGAGAGATTATGCCCTTTAAGGCTGTGGGACCCTCTGGGCAAAGCCCTGTTTATTTGCCTTGGTGTCAAAGGAGGGGATCAGAGGTAGCAGTGAGGTCTTCTGGGCAGGGGCACCAGGGGCCTGTGATTCTCATCAGGTGTGGATGGACAAGTTGCCCAAGCGAACTCGTTCTTCCTTGGCCCTCAGGTTTTAGCTGTTCCTGATAGAAGCAGTCCAAAGCTCAGTTTTCTGTCCTGTATAGAGGTGCCTTTGGGGACATCGGGGGTATGCAGAGACAGAGGAGGTGCCCGGTTTCCCAACTCTTAGATTACAGCTGGACTTTGCTACACCTGAACACTTAAAGCTCGTCATCTTTTTGTTTATACTTCCAGTTACCGAAAGTCCTAAGTCCTGGCCCCAAAAACCCCAAGCAAGCAATACTCTTGCAAATGGAGAAAATAGGGTGTTTTTCCTTGGTGTGGAGCTTGGGCTCACTTTTGCTCACTCCCTGAGTGGGATTCCTGGGATCAGTGGGTGCTGCGGTGTGGGTAGCTGGTGGCATGCAGGGCACCAGGAGGCAGGAGATAAGGAGTTAGTGCTCTGGTCTGAAGTCCAGGCTGCCTGTGCTGTTGGGAAGAGAGCCCTGCCACTGGCAGCTGCATGGGACAAGGGACTCATATGGCTTTTGCTATCAAAGCAAGAGGAGTAAAAGCAGATGTCCTTGTCCATGTCACTTAGGACTTTTGGGTGGCCCTGGCTGGTCCTGGCTCTTTTCTGAGCCCCTGCATCCAGCTTACTCTTCTCCTTGCCCAAAACCAGCCAAGGCAGAGTGAAGGAGCATGTCCTTACGAGTGGAAAACATTGCCATGCTACTTCCCAGATATTTGTGTATTTGTTCATACATTGCCCTTTAATATAGTTGTTTGCAGTTGGTCTTGTGTTTTTGCTTGGGTTTGTTTGTTTGTTTCTTGGGCTTTTTTCCCCTTCTCTTCTGTGTAAAGTTGGTCTCAGAATTACAGCAGGTTCCACAGTACCTATTTTGGATCCCGCAATAGGGAATTAATCTCTCTGGAAGTTAATTAACATCTCTCTTGTGTTCCAATTTATAGATTAGATTATTGTTGTATAAAGCCTGGGATTTAAAAAAAAAATTATTTTAAGTCGAAAACAGGAAATTGTGGCTGAATTCCACAAACTTTGTTTCTTATTTGAGGAATTAGAAACATCTTCAGTTTTTGGGGGTGTTTTTTTAAATTTTTGCTTGGGTCACAGCTGCCAGTTTGCATGCCCTTAGTGCTCTGACTGCTGTAGAACTCGTGGAAATGGTAGCTCCGCTTTGTGTCGTGGTGCACATGTGGTTTTGCTTGTGCAAGCAGGAAAGCTTCACTTGTGTTGAGCCCTTGCATAGCTGGTAACATTGGAAAGGGGGGACGTTCAGGGGGTTTGGCCACACAGCCACAGTTCTAGTGCCTTGGGACAGCGGTGCTTGCCTTGAAATGTGCCAGTGCCACACGTCAGGAGAGCAGTGGCTTCCCATGATAATGCAGCTCTCGGCTGAGGAGATTTGTCTTACTGAGTGCCTCCACAAAACCAGGATGTCTTACATCCTTCTGAGTTTCTTTTGTAATTTTGGGGGGTTTTTTTCCACGTAAAGCATGATCCTCAGAATCACAAGGGTCATCTTCTGCCAGATCTGGGACTTGCCAGTGGATGACCAGTCTGCTGGCACAAATAGGTGAGCCTGGGTGCATCTCACAAAAACCTACTGTGTGGCTCTGAAATGTGTTTTTGTACATTGGCACTGGAATCAGCTGTGTTTGAAAAGGAAAAAAAATACTGGAAAGTTGTTGCCAGTGGCATATTCCTGCTTTTTCCTGCCTGCCCGTGTGTGGTGCCACCCTGCACTGGTGTGAGCATCCCTGGAGGTGCTTGGTGGAGGGTCTGGGGCACGCCGAGGGAGAGGAGCCAAAAGCAAAGGGAGAAAATGTTAAGAAGGAAAAATATTCCAATTTAAATGACATTGGTTGTGATGGAATCAGTTTTGGTCAAAGGCTGCTTTTTTTGGCAAATAGCCGAAAGCTTTAGGGGAACAAAAATACAAACAGGCAGTTTTCTTGGCTTTGTTTTGCCTTCTTAATGGGGAATTTGAGGGAGGAAAAAAGAGTAGTCTCACAACGAAAGTAACTGTCTCCCAGCCAGATCTCCTTGTGCCTGAGGCTTCAGTAATTCTGTATATTTGCTGCACCAAATGGATTCTTTTCCCTACCACCTCTTTTGCTCCCTTTAATTGCATGAAATTATACTTGGTGAGGTTTTTTGGATTACCCTGGTAAAATCTGCTGGCCAATCTCTGTTGAATTTTGAAGTCTGCTTGCTGGCTGTATGCAACTTCTTTTTCCCATGACTTTTACCCTGTCGTAAAGGTAAGAATTACTGACTGCAGGTATTGGTCTTTTTACGTGTTCTTTGGTAGCTGATAGAGGGGCTCAGTCATCCCAGAGATGGGTTGGTCTATCGTATGGCTGGTGTATCCAACCTCCTCACTAGAGAAGTGGGAGAAAAACAACAATAATTTTCAGCATACCTTGTCCCTTGTATAACATCACTCAGTGCATGTAGGCAGAGACATGTTATGAAAACTATTTCATGCCTAAAGAATTCGGTGATAATAAAGAGAATTTGCATTTCCTAAGTTCTCACTCAGCAATATCAAGGAGGGTTTTTTGGTTTTCTTTTTTTAATTAAGAAACAACTCTTGGTTTTCATTGAAGGTTTCTGTCTTAGCTAGAGCCAGGAAGAATTCTCTAGTTAACCAGAGTTACTTCCTTTTCAGATTTGCTTAAATAATAAGTTTAATTATATAATATTTTAATATTCTTTTTTTTCCCCTTGCCTTATTTGTATATTCAGGTCTTTGTGTGGTTTCTCTCTCTTTTGATGTTTGCAGAAATGTATTATCTTCATCTGTCTGGTTTGTGTTTGGTGTGCCACTAATTGACTCAATATCCTTTTCGTTGGAATGAAAGCGGGCTCTATCGTGGCATATTTTTCCAGGGTGTAAAACCTTGCAGTGTTCGGACCACCCTGTCAGGTAGGAAATTGTTGGCTGTGCTGTGGAAATGAAGCAGTGATGGTATTTTTCCTCAGGTGAGCTGGGTTTTAGCTTTTAATCAACTCTTTAAACCTTACTGAAGGCAAGATCCTGCATCCTCCTCGCTTAGACAACACCTGCAAAGGGCAGAGTCCCCAGCCCACACGTGCTGGAGTGAGTTTTTGGATTTGGTCCTTGGGCTCCTTCACCTGAACCTCTCTGTTGCCTCAACCTCAGTTTGAGAGCTGGGCAGGAGGGGATCTCAGTTAACCAGGGATGCTTCTCTGGGCAGGTATGGAGAGTAGAGACAGATCTTTGTCTTTTGTTCGGGGCTGAAGTGCTGGGTTAGGAGTGTGGGAAGGACTCTCCTGGTGTATCCCTGCTCAGGAGGGATATCTCAAAATCACTCTGGTTGACCTCAGCAGATAGTGTTTACCCAGACTTTATCCCTCAGGGACTGACTCTGTCATCAGGTCCAGGATGAGCTTTGCAGTGGTTATTTGGGCCTGGGCGGGTGGATGCAACTTAGCCCTCTTTGTGTCCTAAGTTGCTCTTTCCAGTAGAAAATTAAGTTTCTTAACATGCATTTGGCTTAATGTACACACATGGATATAAATCTCTCTTGTTCTCTGCACTCCCTGACCCTCTTGGCAGTAAATTTGGGAACCCAACACTGTCAACCAAGTAAAATGGAAAAATAGAAGCCAGACAGACCTTGATTGTGTACGATATTTTAAGTAACCGTAGGTACGCGCTAAGGAAATAATTAGGATTATTTGTTGTGTTGAAGGGAGGTATGTCACTGAGGTATTGTGTGCACTGCCATTCCCGTGCCTGCAAGATAGATTAGCAGCTGAGTTAACAGATGCAGTAAAGCTCAACTGAAAATTGTTCACTGTTAAGCGTAGGTGAAAGGGATTTGGTTTGGGTATCAAAGCGTGTATTTTGACTGCTTGACAAGTTTGCAAAAAAAAAATAATTTCACTATTATAAGCTTTCTTCGTGAGTCTGGGGAATTTTTTTGTGCCATTAGAATAATCAGCAAAAAACTGAAATGCACATTGATTAATAACCTAAGTGGAAGTGCAGGGGAAACAAGTGGCTTTAATAAAGCAAATAAACCATTTATATAAAATGGTTGCTAATTTAGTGGGATGTTAAATATGCTGCACGCTGGCACATGGTGCCAAACTGTGGTCCTTCCATAAGCCTACCAGTCAGCTTTGGGAGCTGACTACATGGTGAGAATGTGTTCTGGCCTAAAAAATCCTGGGTGGTTGAAAAAAAAGGTTCAGGTGGGGATGAGAATCCTTGATGGTTAAATCTGGGACCAAGATCTTCTGTGACTGTGAAAGGGCTGGAGCCCCATGCTTGGATGGAGAGTGGTGCTGGCTGCTGACCTTCATGGTGAGGACCTGAGTTAGGGAACATGGGATGTGCTCTGTCTTCTGGTGCTTTTTAGGTGTGAGATCCCAATAGGAATTACTAATGTTTTGAGGAGGGAAGAAAGGAAAGCTGACTCTGGTTGCATGAGCCTTTAGAATGGGAATGGGAAATGATTCACATTGGAAAATGGGGTATGTTGTGTCTGGTGATAGATACAGGGAGGCTGCTGCATGAAATGCTTCTCCTGGAAGTGTGTAGTTGAAATAAGGGTTTGGGATGGTTGTAATACCATGCACTCAGAAGCATCGAGGGAAGCACAGCCCTTGATGTGCCAGCCTGGTTTGCCCTGCTCTGATCAGAGGGTACCAGTAGCTCTGCATCATTTGCAGGATGTGAGCATAGGAGTCTAACTCTGCTGCCCTTGATGGATGTGTCACCATTGTTAGCAGGACCTCAGTGCTGTTCTACATCCCTTCCTTCCTGGCACGCGACCGTCTCCACAGGAGTATTCTCCCCAGTAAAATAAACACAAGGCCGACAGCAGTGCAGCTTTAAAGCAAGCAGAGAACACTGACCACCCAGTGAAAATAGAGCTCTGATAAGAGGCATCAACTGAAAATTCAAGTTTGCTGCTTCTGCCAGGCAGAAAGCATGCCTTGAAGCAGTGTGTGTGTATGACAGCCAGGCGGAGGTGACAGGGCTGCTTTGGGGGTGCAGTGTACCCCAGAGACAGATATTTTTTCCTCCCTTTGATGTTCACAGCTTAGTGTCATTTCACCTGGAAATAGTTAAGTGCCAAGACTCTGCATTTTGGTAGTGCTATTCATTAGCAGGTATCTAACAACAACGTAAGCAGTGATTATGCTGTGGCTGTGCCACCATCCCGTAGGGATGTCAGCAGCACCACTGAAGATGGACAAGAGCTCATGGTCCATTCTCAGAGGTTCTGAGCATCCCCAGATCATTTTGTAGGAAAACTGGGCATCTTTGGTATTTTGGGTAAATCGAAGGTGATTGGATTGAGTGGACAGTTCGGTAGCTGTGTCTGGCTCGATGACTCTGCCGGAGTCAATCACAAGCTCATGCTTTTCTTTCTTCTTCTTGCCCTCGCTAATGCGGGACCAGAGCAGTGGAGCTGTGCTCAGGGGTGATGTTAGTGTTTCTTGTCATCTTTGTTGGAGGTTTTGTAAAGCCTCGGTAGCATGTCAATTATATATGATGGGTGGAAGCCTAATATTCTGTGATAATTAGAAGGCAAGTCTAGTGTGAAATTGGATTAAGGCCCAGCATTACAGTCCGGGATTCCTTTGGTAGTTGGTTCAGAGGAAGTCATAAAAGTCCTTTAAAGATGACACGGGCCCATGTGTGCTAGAGGGGAGAGGCAGAGCACAAGGCTGAAATGCTGGCCCCACTCTCAAGTCCTCAGCAGTGTTTGCCTCCTGCTCTTCCATCACCCATCCTTACCCCAGCCTGCTTTCTCACATGGGAGCAAAGTCCGGCAGTAACATCTCAGACCATAAACCACTTCTGGCTTGTTTACTGAGCTCCAGTAAAGGGCTGGGCTGTGTGGGAAGCTTTTTGAAGAAATACCCACTGCCCGCCTCACAGTGAACTCCTGAAGCTTCAGCTAGTTTTGCAGTTACCTGTCCATAAAGTATGAACTTGGGCAAGATGAGGAGAAGCAGGCTCAGAAGGCATGCTAGACATCCAGAAAAAACATTTTGAAAAGGTCTTGGAAAACTGTTCGGTAAAGAGAACTGCTTTTCAGTATCCTGGAGCCCCTGAGTTTGCACTGCTGACTTAGTCATTTGATGAAAACTTGTTTTTCAACGTATTGCAAAATAGTTACTTGATTTGGAAGAAACTCTGTGCACCTGGAGTCTGCTAAATGCGGTGTTTCTGTAATGGCTTAAATCATAAGATTGCAGGTTTACCTTTCTGAGCACATTTCCTTGGATGTACAGATGGTAACATCATGTACCATCACATTTGTCTTTAAACAACCATCTCCATTCCTGAGAGGTATGCTGTTAACCAGCCAAAGGAACAAGTTTTTTTCATAATTTTTGGTCCCTCATTTCTCTCTCTGTACTCATATGTATCATAAAATAAGGAAAAGTCTTGCTGCAACAGGCCATGGGAAAGATCTGCTGCAAATCCATGGCAAGCTGTGGTGATGGTGTGCATATGCGGTAGGTATTTGGAGTCAGTCTCTGCTACTTGAGCTGTTTTTGCCATGCAGCCCCTGATGTGATGATTGCACACCCTGCCAAACAATTCAATAAAAAGCCTAACTTGAAAGGAGGCTGTGGCAGAGTTATATTTTTGCTGTGCTCACATGGTGATAAATTACAAAAGCTGCCGAGGTTTTCACACTCAATAGTAGATGAAGAGTTGCCTTGTTATGGGCATTGTTTGATGAGTTTTAACTTGGGAAATAATTATTGCCGAATGTGTCCTTGACAGTGAGCGCACACCATGTGCGTTCTCTACATAATATACATAAACATTAGGTCTCTGCTGAGTACGCCTAAATACACGTGTTTTTCACTCGTTTTCCGTAGAGAAGTTCACTGCCCGTTTGACAAAGAGTGTTTGCTTTGATCTTGGCTCCAGGTCGGTGTTTGTGTGTGCATAACTGGTCCGTGCTCACATGGAGCTCTCCAGCCTTCATCGCTTCCATTCCCCTGGTTGTAGTACTGTCGTGTTTGAAAGCTGTTTGATGATGTCTTGCATCGGGGTCTGTCCCTGTGGGATGAGTCTCATGGATGGATCCTGAATGGATCAGCTCTGCTAGCAGATTTAAAAGGCCAGACATTTCTCACACACTGTGCCAGTGCCTGTTGGTTTGCTCAAGTGAGGATGTATTCTTAGAGATGCAGTTGTGCTAAGGACAAACCTCCCTGTGGGAAAACTGGGGCCCCCAGTGTCTTCCAGTGGCTTTCCATTGCCATCTCCCACTGTGGCATAAGAAAACTGCAAGAAAAGCAGCCCATGGACCTAAACTTTCTGTTTTTTAAATGTCGGGTAGCAGAGTGCATCCTCCTAAGATTAGCACTATCCAGAGCTCCTCAGCTCCAGACAGAGCTAATTCTTGACCATGAGCCAAGACCACATAGTGCTGACATGACTGAGAAATATCTTCCATAATTAGATTGCTTGGTCATTCATTTTTGAATGTCTGAGTTACATTTTGAAGCATTATTTCTTAATGATCAACCAGATGGGATCTGTGCAAGCTTGATTTACTGTCAGTAGTGCTCTTGCTTGGCTTTGCGTGTGTATCCTGGGGAGGCACTGTCAAATCTGGGACAAGGGGGATTAGACGAAATGATTTTGCTTTGTAACATTAGGTAGGATGGTAACATTAGTTTAATAATGTAAATAGATGTGAAACTGATACCTGTATTTGTGAAATACATTGGGCTTTTTTTAATAATAAATAAATAGGAGAAGTTGTTAAAACCACTGTATTGGGGATCCTAGGGCATCTATGGACAACTTCAGAAGTGTCTGTGAAGTGTAACTAGGAAAAGAAATCCCGCTCTCAGTAGGTTTGAATTTGCTTTGTGGCTATTTATGGTTAGTGTTGTGTCAGAGTCCTTAGTCCTGTATTGGAATTGGAGCAGAGATTCAAGGTGAAATAAAGCAGTGACGCTTGGGCACTTTCTTATTTTAATGCTTGCTGGTAAGGTGGGCTCTGAGAGGAGTGCCCAGGTGTGCTCCAGGATGGATTTAGTGGGCAGATCTGAAAATCTGGGTGCACCCCTTCCTCTTTTTTAAAGGACTTGCGAAGCTACCTGGAGCTGCCTCCCTTAGAGCCACGTATTTGCTGCTGGAGGTGCTCCTCTGAGACAGAAAGTAGTCCATGAAAAAAAGATACATCTGTAAGGAGTCAGTGAGATTTTTCTGTGTTTTGCAAAAGCTGTGCTTAAGCAGTGCTGCTTCCCGTAGCAGACTTTGAACTTTCCATAATTGTAGAGCAGTGGATGGTCTTGTGCAATAAATTAGCTGGGTTAGAATTATCTGCTGGTCAAGGTCTCTCTGTAGTGCCACAGAAAACAAACAAACCATGTAGCACAACAGGGAAATAGCTTTTAGGAGGAGAGGTTCTTAGGAACTATATATATATAGAGAGAGAAAAATATTTGTGTCGTATTTTAAGATGGTACTGAAGTGTCTTTAAGGAGAGACACTAACCTTTCTGGGCTAGAAAGTCATGCTAAGTGATACAAAGGTTCATTATTTGCGCAAAAGACATTGTTGAGAAGTCTTGCACAAGGCAGGCAGAGCATCAACCTGTTGTGTTAACCATGGGCAGGCTTTGAACTGTCCAAAACCTGCTTTTGTTTCCCTAAACCCAGTTTTGATGCTCTAGCAGGTAGGATGGATGGCTCTTCCTTAAGTGTGTGGTGCGCTGCCTCTCAGGAAGATGCTATTTTCTGCATGGGGTCTGACGAGTCCTTTGCAGCTCTGACAGTGAGTCTCTGAACCTCCACGGTGGTTGGAGGTCCTTGGTGACTTCCAGGGTGGGAGCAGGCAGGGAAGAGCCTTCCTTTCTCCATCTGTTTCCTCAGAATGGATGATAAGGTCTGGCAGCAGGGTGTGAAATGAAAGGGAAGGCAGCAGCTTACATGTTGGCTGTGTCTTTTAAAATACTATCTGACTTGGAAACATGAGTTTCTCATCCTGACTGCTTATTTGGATTGCATCTTCTGTGTTGACAAAGATTTGTACAATTTGCCCAAATTTGAACCACTTCGGCATCAGCCCACCTACTTTGTGGTGGTGCTGCCTTAGTGGGGCCTGTCAGAGAGCTGGAGCTGAGGACTGCTGTGCCAAGGGTTTATCTTGGCCCACAAAACTTGACAATGGCGTTTTATGGGTGGTGCTGGAAGGGGACAGCTTCATCCCGCACTGCTGCAAGGCATCTAAAAGCAAATTGTATGGGTCCAGATCCTATGTCCAGATTGTCTGAGAGATTTTGAAATGAAGCTGTTGCAGATACTGAAACACTTAGCGATGATCCATCTGACCAAGCCAGCTTGAGCCAGATGACTCTTAGGAAAGAATTATCTTAAGGAAAAAAAATCTGTTTGAAGTCTCCAAAAACAAACGCCCTGTTTCCTCCAGGACGATGACACAAAACCGCAAAATTAGGAGCTGGGAAATAAAAAGCGTTTTCATGAGCTATTGCATAAAACAAATATAATTTAGTGTCAGTGACAACTGTGCTTCTGAGAGAGACTACTTCTCTGATAATTGGACAGGGGAGGGGTGAAGTAAAAAGCACTTATCTGGACAAAAAGGGCCATTGCCACTGATGTTGTGTATTAGCTGAATGAACTGGAAGTATTTAAAATACTCAGCAAAAACTTCATGCGAGTTACCATATACAATATATGTATATACAGGTCAATTTTCTGGTTCTTCAAATTATACTGTACAGGATGAGTATCTGTTTATTCTGTTTATTAACTGAATAAGTAAGAGGACACTTTTTAATGTTCTTGCAGAAAGACAAGGTTTTTACATGTATTGCTATAAAGTTTCTCTAAAGAGTCATGTTTTGATGTGCTTGATCCAGCGCTCGCAGCGGGGGGATCTCCTTGCAAGGAAATAGTGCTGCAGATCCTCACACACCCTGCTTCATGACACCTCTTTTCTCTGGCATAGAGAGTCCTTTTAACGTGGGATGTTTTCTTCTCTGCTTTTCAGGTGACCACTTGAAAGTCTGCTCGCAAGGCTACACATGCTGCTCTCAAGAAATGGAGGAGAAGTATGGTCAGCAGAGTAAACACGACTTCAGAAACGCCGTGGTAGAGCTTAGCAATCACCTACAAACCATGTTTAGTTCCCGATACAAGAAGTTTGATGGTAAGTGCAGAGACCTTGAACTTGATCTCCTTGGTATAAAAATGTAAAAAATCCCCATCCTGTTGTTTTCTATGCAGTCGTTCTGCTCTGTCTCCCCCGTTGCTGGAAAAGTTCATGACTCAGCTCAGAGGGCAGAGCATGCCTTGTTTTGCAATCCCGTGAGAGAGAAGTATTTGCTGATTATGGCTGCTTGTTTCCCAGAGAGGGAGATCTTTCTGATTAATTTTTTGAAAAGCCATTTTACTCTAATGTAAGATTGCAGTTGGTTTTGTTGGTACATCCCCGCAGCGCACGTAATTGTCACGTGCACATCTTGCAGCCCCAATCCACAACAATGTTGATCTTTCCCAGCATGTTGTGAACCCACAGGATTTGTATCTGTCTCACTTTTAGCCTTTGGGGATAAGCAGAGCAGCAGATAAAGACAGAGTGGTTTTGTGTGGAGGCTGAGGGTTCAAGTGTGATGCAGGGTCAGAACCATAATGAACAAGTCCTGGCTGAGTTCCCATCACTGGAGTGATGCTAACTGCCGACAGATAAGCAAATGACTGATCTCGGTATTGCCCTTGGGTCCACAGTGTGTCCTGTCAGACTGACTCTCCATAGGGCATCCCTGGCTCATAGGAGCTGCAGGAAGAAGCTCCCTTTGGATGTAGCTGGAACACAGCCAGCACTGCCCACCTTGCAGCCAGGTGCTTTTCCTTTGAGAGCACCTCTGCAAACAGCTGAAGTCGATGCCTAGACATTGGGCACAGCACCCAACGGAGGTCCCAGGGCATCTCTTGGTTTGCTGCTGAGCTCGTGGTTGGTTCCTGTGGGGCTTTGCAGGTGCCTCAGTGCTCCCAGACACTGCAGCCCCCTGTGCCTGGGCATCCAGGGAGGAGGAGCAGGATGTCAGGCTGCTGCTTGGGTTGTCCTTGTTGGCTGGGAAAGTGAGGTGGCTGCCAGTTGCACATGGAAGTATCTGACAACTCAAGTGGACTGGGTTGCTCACACAGTTCTGCTTATACATCACCATCACACTCTGTAGTAAAGGACAGTTCCACTATGCAGCTCCTCTGGACCTTTTTTCCCTTGTTCGGTCATTGGTTCAACGTGAGTTTTCTATTAATATCTCAAAGTCTGTGCCTTGAACCTCCCAGCGACCTCCTCTGCACTACTACAAGCGGGTAGCAGCTTCTTGCTTTCAAAAGGGATTGGCACGAGGGTGAGAGAAAAAATCCCTGGGTATGAAATTGCATAATTCTACTTTGACTCACTGCAATCTTCTTGACAGCATCTAAATCTTCTGGCTAAGTATTTCCCTCTTAACCTCTGTTGTCTCTACCTGCTGGTACACCAAAGGGGTGATAGAGGGAGAACCAAAATGTCTAGACTTGCAAGCTTATTAAATGCAGAACAAGACACTTAATGAAATCCAGCCCATAGATAAGCCCTTTCAAAGAGACCAGAGGAACAGCATCTGCTTCACCTTAAATGAACGATGAGGCTTTTTGAAATGCTGCATTGAAAACAAAGAGCATGCATGGGTCGCTGCATTAGCATCCCTGACGTGGAGCAGACATCCTGTGGGATGCATCTGCCCCTTTTTTGGGGGAGGGATGGCTGCAGGGCTGTGTGGGGGCAGGAGGACATTAAGCCAAGCTGAGATGGATGTCTATCAAAGCACAAGGCTTCAAAATAGGTGAGCTCTGGAAGAGAGCCTGCACAAGCTGTTCTGTTTGTTCTGTGGTTCTCCTGTCCGCCCCTCAGACCATCCCCTGTGCTGGTCTCACTCTCACTTTAGCATGGGAAGTCTTTGACTGGCAAGTCTGGCAGGGGATGGTATTTTTCACCTGTTCCTGAAAGCTGGATTTACTGTGCCTGGCCTGTCCCCGAAGGGTGTGTCTCTGCCTCATACAAAACTAATGAAGGAGAATTGGCAATCTCCTCAGCCTGTCCCAAAGCCTAATGACTCTCTTTGCCAATATCAGAACTAAATCTTCATTTGCTGCAGACAAACCTGATTTAGGGAATTTTTTTCATCTTGCCTGGAGTGGAAGTAGAGGTGAACTGATTACCACCCTCCGTCATTCACCTCTTGCGAGTCTTTTAATCATGACTGACTCTCCCTCCAGCTCAGTCACCTGGAGGCTGAAGACACACCTTCCTGCTGGTTGCTGGGGCAGGTCGAGGAGTCTCCCTTCTGAGGTCCTTAGACTCTTCTGCAAAAACGTTGGAGTTCCATGCCCTAGACTACTGTGTTTTGTTTAAGAGCCTGCTGTTGAGTGTTTGGCTGCTTGTGGGATGGCGTTTCCTTCCTTTGGTCTTGGTGCTTGGTCATCAGATCATCTGTGGTCAGTTTTGTCTTGCACATTTGAGTTCTTCTTGCCCAGCATAATTCATCCCACACTTTTTGATCTAGTGTGCCCAAACTACAGGAAGGAGAGGCAATTGGGACCCATATATTTGTCCTGATCCCTAGGGATGAGACTGGAAAAGGACACAATTCCTTCCAGAGCTCCTTTTCTGCATGGACACAAGCTCTGATTTTACTGTTTGCAGCTCTTCAAGGCTTCCTTACTACTAGTAGCTAAATCTATTCAAATGGAAACAAAACTGACAAAAATGAGCTGTACACCTCCCTCAGTTTAACATGAAATCCTCTGTACTACAGCTGTGCAGAGTGACTGAGTAGGCAGGATGAGTTATTACAGCAACCAAATTCACTTCAGCAAGTGGAATGGTCACTTCTCTTATGGGGTGACGCATCCCCAGGCTGTGATTGGTCACTCCAGGATGCAACCCAAGCAGCAAACACTGTCCTCCAGCCCTTTGAAAATCTTTGTTGTGGGTTCTCTGGCTGCTAATCTCCCAGCCTGGACATTCAGGTCTGGGAGGAGAGGCAAACCTGTCCTGCCTCCGTTACGTGCTTGACCTTTGCAGCAGTTGCTGCTGCAGAAGGACAGTCCAAGGGGCGGCATGTCCTTTGGATGAAGGCTGGGATGCCCTATGGCTTCTGGAGTGTTTGCATCAGCTGTTGCTGGAGCGCTGTGTGCTGTTGGAACTGTTGCCAGAATTGCTCTGATCTGACACCAAAGCCGTACAGAAATGGATTATCTCCTCTTAATCGGGAGCATGGAACAAGCTGCTGATTATCCATCCCCAAAGGGCTGACCAGGAGTCATTTCAGCTCCCAGTGCATTATGTGACAGCATCAGATCCTCTTGTGCATATTTGGTTTGCAGGCACTGGGAGAACTTGTCAGCTCAGGAGTCCCGTATCTTATATATCCTGTCTAAATATTTGCTTACAGTACAGGTATGTATGCTCTTGGAGGTCTCCCCTGTTGTGATTTAAACCACTAGCCTGATGCCAGTGTAGCAGTAAGAGATGTATTTTCAGCAGCAAGGGAAATGCTTTTTTGTTAAAAAATACTTTGTGAGTTGCTGGATTCACCATTGCTAAATTATTTTAGCGGTGAAGATTTTCTGGTTTATCTCAGATATGTTTATGAGCTTCATTGAGAAATTAGTGGGTAAAATTTTCTGGCCATGTAAGCATCTCCCTCTGTGACAGTGACATTCATGGGAAAGTTGTAACCGACTGTGGAGACATCTCATGCCACAGAAGCAGCTATAGCAGTCAGGGACTTAAACACCCCCTCTGGTTTTTTTTTTTAATAAAATCTCTTGTTCCTTGTCTTATCTTCACAACTTAGTGCCCTCCCCTTCCCTCTCTCGGGGATTAATAACATTAATAGAATTAATGGTGACATTAAGACTGCATAAGTGCTCGGTTCCATGTATTAAATTCGAACTTTCACCTCTTTTGCCCTTTGAGGCTGAAGTTTTCTACGCCAGAGTCTATGCTAGCCAATGGTGCTTTGGGGAAACTGCTCAGCTCTTTTGAGGAATTGGAGCTAGGACAGGACATAGCCCATAACTCTTCTGCAGTGTTTCCGCTGTTCTGTTGCTTCCTAGATAAGATGTTCATATTTTTACTTTTTAAAGACACATCCTGAATCTCTCAGAAGACGTAACTGTTGTGCCAAGCCCTTTTCTAGGGGGAAAAATAGAGGGGCTGCTGAGTCTCTCAATCTCCTTGTTTCTCCTGCCCCTGTATTTCACAAGCACTTTTGCTGTTGCAGTTAAACCAAGTTGTGTCCCTTTTTTTGTGCACTCCAGACTTAAGGAAGGCAGCAAACTTCTGCAACTCTCATTGTACAGGAGTGAAGAGGGAAGTGTGTGAGATGGTCTGTCTCTGGGCTGGGCTGGCAATAGGTTTGGTGTTCCCAATGCCCAGGGGACAGAAGGATTGGTACAAAATGGTACAGCCTGAGCCTGCATCTGGGAAGCTATTAAATGCCGGGAGTTCCATTTCTGATCCAGTCTCCCTGAATTTTCTGTTAGCATTTAAGATAAAACAAATAGAGAAGTGTAAAAGGAAACCCTTTGGAGACAAGAAGCGGAAAGAAACCAAATCCAAGAAGAAAGAGCTGGCCAGGGGTTCCCAAGTCCATGGTGCACACAGCCCCTCTGCTGTGCAGGGAGTGGGCAGAGGGGCTGGAGAGAGATTCCTGTTTGTGGGGTCCATGTTTGTACTGAGCAGGGTAGCTTAAGGTTACAGAGTGTGATCAGGATGAGCATCTTTGAAGCATCCCAGGGTGCCCTTGACCTTCTAGCGTGAGCCCTGTGTTACTCCTGGGTGCAGTGAATTTCTTCCAAGAACTGGCGTGTGGCCGAGTCCAAGAGACTGGTCAGGAGAACATTAGCCAAATACCTTCCAAACTCTGCTGAAACTGGAGGAGAAAACCTGGAATTCATTTCCGAATTCAGTTTTTTTTGTTCAGATAACCCTTTGCTTCCAGCTGCTGTGTCCTGGTATGAGTTATCAGGGAGGTGTGCTGGTGCAGTGGGATGCACAGCCAAGATGTATTAATAACTGGGAAGGACACAGAAGGGACAAGGGAAAGCTTTTGGTGGTCTCCTTTCTGCTGCTTCAGGCAGTGTGGAGGCAAACAGTGAAAGATGAGCCCCACAGGTGCCCAGCCTGCTGCTCCTATAGTTAGAATTTGGCAGCCCATCGAGGTGCTCTGCCCTACCAAAATAACTGCCCTTTGGGGACCTTCATCTCATGTTAACTCTTTTACTGGAAACTGCCTGCAAGAGCAGAGACCTGGGCCCTCATCCTGCTCCTTTGGCGGGGTCCCCCTGTGTCTGTGGCACCCACGGCCATGGGGTCACTACTGGCTGCCAGCATATTCATCTCTGCAGGAGGCAGCTCCAGGTGTGGCACAGCTGGAGCACTGGGTAGAGACCTGCTGGACCTTTGCTGTGCCAGAGCTGCATGGACTTTGAGCTTCTGAATAAAGCTGTGTGGTGGGAAGAGCTCTCCCCTTGCCACCCACCTTCAGGCGAGTGTGCTGATGACCACGGCACCGTTAAGGTACAAATAATAGGGTGGTTTGGTCTGTGCTGCCCCTCACATTGAGGTGAAGGCACAGCCTTGTTCTGCCCTCTCCAGAAATGGATGGCATCAAACCTCATGCCAACCAAGGCAGAAAATGTTGGGAAGATATACCTCAAAGATGCCATTGTGGAGAGGCAACCCTTTGGACTTGGTTTCGGATTGATGCTTACCCAGGATAGGGAGGCAGCGACTGAGGAGAAGCTGGAGGGAGCAACCACCAACACACTTCCTTTAGAAAATCCCACTTGTGGGCTTTTGTTTGTGATTTCCCACTCACTGCAACAGCAATGAAACAAACTGTCTGCTGGCTGTGCCTTGGAAGCTTGTTTATTCTTTGTTTTTGTTCAGTTGGCTCATCTCTGGAGGTTTTTAAAGAGGTACATACACCACCATGATTTTTAGTCTTGCCCATTGAGAAGGGTGATGCTTGTCTGACAGTGGTGGGACCCAGACCTCTCTTTTGGGAGGCTTGGAAAGATCCTAAGGTCAAGTTCAAGTTACCACAGGAATAGGAAATCTCATGGTGGGGGGAGGTGAAGGGGGTTCCTGCCCTGTTGGTTAGGAGGGAGAAAAAAAAAAGATACTAGATCTTGTAACTTAGCAAAGACTTCAGCAAGGGGCAAAAGCAGTTTGTGTATGGGCTTGGAGGGATCTTATGTGATCTCAGGTCAGAAAAGCAGTTCTGCTCTTAAGGTCACAGGTAAACGGCTCTTACCCTTTTGGCTTTTTTTACTAAAAGCAGAGTGCAGGCATCAGGCTTTGTACTTGGCTACAGGAAACGTGCCTGGTGCTCTCTGGTTACTAATTGCTGTCAACCAGTCAATGAGCTATTGTTTGTCTGTTTAAAATTAACTCTCTCTTCCTCCTTCCTACACAAAGGAGCCACCAAGTCTTTGTGCATAGTCCTGGTAGCTGCTCCCCTGGATGCCCGTTTTGGTGGTGGTGGTTTGGCTTGGGGTGTGATAACCCACTGGTGCAGGGCTGGAGCTATTTTATTAGTGTTTAATGTACTGTAATGTCTTAGTGTCCAGCCACTCACATGCTGGCTGAACAAATAAAGAGGCAGCCCCAGCTGGAAGAGCTCTCCCTGCAAGTGTAATGAGATGAGGGTAACTGAGGTAATGGGAACAAGAAAGACATCCCCACTTGTCAGTAGTGCAGGCCCTCCTCACACTCTGACAGCAGTGGGAAGGGAGGCTTGGGAAAACACATACGTATGAAATACCTTAGTGAATGTCCCAGAAAGCTCCTTTGAGTTGGGAGGAGGTGGGAGGCAGCCTGAAGGAGCTCACTTCCAGGTGAAGTTTGGGCTGGAAACATGGTGTATTGGTACCAAATGGATGTGGGGCAGAGGCTGAAGCACCTGAGAAATCACAGGTGTGTCTGAAGAGATTGAGGAATGGGTGCAGTGAAAATTTGACATGGGGGGAATAGAAGGAAGAGCAAACAATGGAGGAAGAAGAAACAGCTGCAGAGAGGTGCATTGAGGAAGAGTACTGTTGAGTTGTTGCAAGGAGGGGGCTGGAAATTCTGGGAATGATGGACTTGCTGCTTGGGGACGAGGCAACATGGAAGCAGTGGGAGAAAACTCAGTGTAGCTGACCCAAAATGGGATGGAAGAGCAGTGACAGTCCCTGAATCATAAGGATGGGATGACAGTCCCCAGGATGATGAGGCTACGAAGTCTGGATTCATCCTACTGCATGGGATGTGGCAGAGCAGGATGGACTAAGAGAGACCAAGGGCATTTCTTGCTGTTTTACCTACCTTGTGGGATGTCTGGTACATACAGCAGGATGCAATGTGCTGCTCTTTGTTCTTGAATCACAGACAGCAATCTCCACGTTGTTTGTCCTCCTCTATTGCTCCTTATTCTCTAACAAGCTCAGTCTCAGTGTGATGGTGGTACCCAGTGCTGTGTGTTATCTTCTGCCCTGCTCTTCTGGACTCCTACTAGTCCCACAGTGCTCCAGAAACCAGAACTTCTAGAAGTGTTGTTTTTTGGTGGTTTTGGTTTTTTTTAACCTATGAGGCTGTGGCCCAGTTGTTTTTGTTGTCTTGACTTTGACTAATCAAGCAAAGTTTGGGGACGTGTTGTTCCTCCCATATCTGCAGCGTTCACATATTGGGGCTGTTGCTGGGACACTGGCAAGATTTAAGTACTTCTTCAAGCCCTGTGAAAGAGTTCTTCCCATGTCAATAAATGCTAACACGTTTGAAAACAGGACAGATAAACAGCTTGTGGATCTGCCCTGCCCTTCCTGAGTTCATATTCAATAAATGTGTTAACACTATGTGTTCATCGGTTTCTCAACACTTCCGGAAAAAAGTTGTTAAGCTAGGGTTTGTTTTTCCCTCGTGGAAATTACAAATGCTGCATATGCAATAAAGGAAGTGAAGGCATATTAAAAATGATGAAGCACATTCAGAAAAAAATAATTGCTCTTCTCCCTTTGGACTAGGTGGCATGGCTGTGGACGGCTTCAGCCTCCAGGTGAAGAGAGCTGTGAAAGATTTGTCTGTTTTCTCCCAAATTCCTTTTATCTATCTGGATTGAATTTTGCTTCACATGGTAGGAGCAGCTGCAGGGTGGAGTTTGCATCCACAGATGCACCTCTGGAAAGTGCTGGGACGGAGCTGGCGCCGGCCCTTCCACGGCGCAGCCTGCAAGGCTGTGGCTTGGGCAGGAGCATTCGTCTGGGAATCCATCTTGCTGTTGGGGACATTTTATGAGTAAACCTTTTAAGGAGAAAATATAATTAATCTCTTTGTGACAGTGTTCTCCTGTACACACTAGAAAGCATAATTATCTATACAGACAAGCAAACTAAAGGTTTTCGTAAGACAGACGGTCCTTAATTAATCATAATCTGGACAACATATTAAGAGTATGCTCAAAAAGATGGGTGGCAAATTATCTGAAACGAATTAATTGTGCCTATAAGAATTCAGCATGTTCAATATGCGTGCTTGAACCTGGTTTTATTTGTTTTTTTAAGGTGGTTGAGTAATTGCACATCTACCTAGGATCTGTTTGTGTAGTTCATTTGCAAACCTCAAACAGAATAAGGCCAATTGAAAACTTGGCTCTAAACGAAGGAAACCTGGTGCATGGGAAATGCAGCATGTCTGGTAGCTTTTGGGAGCAGAAGGGTGTATGTGGCAGCCCTGGTGTCCTTTAGGAAGGGCACCATCAGACCTGAACATGGCCCACAGATGGGTGTCTGTAGCAAGCACATTGGCTCAACAGCCTTGCTGAGCTCTTGGATAAGACTTGACCTTTTTTTGCACTGCAGTTAAGGTTTCCTTTGTTCTATAAAATGTAGGGGTTTTAGGTGCTGAGCCCTGGGTCACTGATGATTTTGACTCTTTGCAGTGGCTACAAGAGGAGTAAGTGTGGTACTGTGGAGCACTGTGCCTCTCTGTGTGAAAGTATTCCCTGAAATCAGTGTGTTTTGCTCCTGAAGATAAAGAAATTGAAAGTACAACTTTGTACTCCTGCAGTGGTCAGCTATGGATTCAGCCCTGAGGACTCTGCCTGGGGCAGGTCTGGGGAGGCCAAGGACACCAGCGCTCCGGTCCTGACACAGGGCACGTGGTGGCAGGAGGCAGCTCAGACCAGGCAGTTTTGCTGCTTTTTCCTTTGTTGCCAGCGCACGTACGGAAATGCCAAACCTGTCTGTGGGTGAAGGGGAATGTGCCCCTTTGATGTGTTCATCTCATTTCCAGGAGCTGCCTTTGATTTAGGTAGGACTGTGCCCTGCAGCACCGGGCTCTCATCAGCAAAAGCCCTCTTGTATGAAAATCCCACTCTTGAAATATCTGAATGTGTTAGCACAAGGAATAGGAAAACACTGCATCTCTTCTTAGTTAAAAAAAGAAGAGAATATTTTCAGATGACACCTATGAATCCAAGATCAAAAATATATTGGTTTTGAAAGTCGAAAGAAGTAGATGTGTTGTCTGGAGGTGGGATTTACTCTGTCTCGCAGTGGGTGGAGTGATTCTGTTTCTTCAATTAGCTCATGTGTCTGCAATTTGGAAGAAAGATTATTTTGAATTATGCTGGCAGTGGAATCTGATGTCACATGGAAGCACCTTGGGGAGATGCAGTGCTCTCTTGCACTGGGTTACTGGCAAGGCTGGCCTGCTCTCAAGCTACAGAGAGGTAATACATCTTATTACCTGAAAAAAAGGAAATTGCCAAGTAACTATGGTTATGTTTCCCAATGTGCTCTTTTGAAGAAGGATTTGTTCAAAAGTAGAGACTTTTTTCCCTAGGATTTTTATTGCAGAGATGGCGGATATGTCACATGCAGTCTTTCATACCATTTCATGACATCTCTAGGTTTTCATTGAGTGGTGGGCATTGAAATTCTACCCTGAAATTCAAAAATGTTAAAAGAATAAACAGAGCCCAGAGCTGTAGATTGTCTGACTGCAGATTACTGCCTTTTCTGCCTCTAAAAGTTAATTGCATTGGAAATGTCATCTTCCTTTGAGTATCAAAGCCCGTAGCATGCACAGGATTTATTTTGCAATACAGACAAATTTTAAAATTGTTTCTTGGAGTTAAGAAAGGTTTGTGGCTCTGGTCCTGCCGGGCAGCTCGACAGTGCTGGTTCCCTCAGCTCAGAGCTCGTCCTCCTGAGCATCGCCTTGAGTGAGAAGGTGACTTAGCATCAGCAGGACTTGGCTGAGGTGTGTTGAAGCAGTAAAACATGGCCTTGCTCCTGGGTCAGGTTGGACGAGAGCTGGCTGTGCCATGTTATCCAAGGCATTGTCTGTGGTTCATCCTCTCTGTGTAACCCAGCCATCTCTGCACACTCTGCTCTTAGTCAGGACAACCAGGGAGACCTTTGAGCCACGTGCTCCTCTCGCAGGTCAGTTTGTGAACCCTTCCCAGCCATGTTTGTGCTTGTGCCTGGTTGTCAACAGAGGGACCAGCCCTTGTTGGGGGAGTTTAAACAAGATAACTGGAGGGAAGACACAGCCTGCCATCCCTCCAGATAGCGGCGTCTGAGAGAGCACCAGCAACGTATGATTTGTCGTCTGTGAAAAATGTTTGCGTTTGACAGCTTTTCACAGGAAGCCTGTCAGAGTGATAATTTAATGAGTACAGATTGCTTGCAACACAGCTGTAAAATGTGCTTTTACAGTGCTGTAAAATAAGCAACTGAGGCCTTTGTGTGTTTGCTTTGTTTGAGAACAAGTCAACTTCTAATACAAATGAAAGGTGGTCATTTATTTTACCCAGCAAACAGTCAAGATGTAAGAGAGAAACCTGCCATTTTTCTTCTTCTGGTGGCAAGGTTAATGCTGGGTTATGTTGGTGTTTGCTAATCAGCTCATTTCTGTGAAGGGGAGAATTAGTATCTAATTAGATATAGGGAGTTACTAGTCAGATTAGCATTTAACTCATAAAAAGGGCTTTCAGGCTTTTTTCTTTTCATGGAGACATCTATGCACACAGTTTGCACAGAGAAAAGATTAATGTTCCTTCTGGCGCTCAAGCTGATTTTTTTATGTGGAGATAGAAACTGAGGATGCAGACTTACACTACACCAATAGCTGCATGAAAATATATCTATATGTATAATTTAATTGCTGCTGCTGACCAGGTTAAGAGTGCTGTGCATTGCATGGAGAAAGGTGCCATGCACATCCTACTGCTGGAGCCATCCCTGCTTTCTGGTGTCGAATGGCCCTTCATCCCTAATGCCATGCTTGACATCACCCCTCCCCACCATCCCAACCCCATCTCTACCCCAGAAGCCTCGAGGTGCCAGCAGTGGCACCCAGGGGCCAAGCCGCAGGGGCTGGTCACCAGGGCATCCTGTCTGGCGTGTTCAGGAATACGGGCATGTGCTGGCAGGAGTGGATGCTGACTCCATGCTGCAGACACATAGCCTCCTCTGCCCTCCTCCCCTTCTTCTTTGGGAAGTGGCACTTGAGAACGGGTGTTTTCTGTCCATGAAAATGATGGTTGAAGCTTGAGACCCAGACAACAGCTTTGTGTGTGCATGCTGCCTCCTTCAGCAGTGCTGCATTGGGCTTTTGGAAGTGCCTGGGTTTGGTGGGAAGTTTTCATTTCCTTTATTTACCTTCCTTTTGGGCAAGGAAAAGCTGCTGGCTGGAAGGCTGCAGGTGTGCAGGTATTTTTGGCTAATTAGATTGCAGGGTTTTTTTCAGGATAATTAATGAACATACTTGGTTCTAGCCCACATGAAAAATTGCTAAGAGATGAAGAGCTCTAAAGCCTGGATACAGTTTATTCAACTTCCACTTTGGAGTGTAACCAATAACATGAGTTTGGGCAGGAGAATAAATTGGTTATGGTAATATGGATGTATTACTTAAGATAGTGGTTTAAAACATTGCTTCGGGTTCTTTAGACTGATGGTTGGAGCTATCTGATAGATTTGCCATCAATATAATTTCAAAAATCTAATTCTTTTTGAAGAGTTTGCTGACGCATCTGGCAGGTTTTGTGCCTGGTACAAAAGTATTTAAATAAACAACTTATTTGGTGATACTAAAAGCTCTAAGCAAAGGAAGGAAGTGAGCCTTCAAAATGATGAAGTGAATTAGAAATTAATATACACCAAGCTAATCTCTATAGTATAAACTCAACAGAAAAAAATCTTCCTGGAGAGGAAGTGCCAGTAATGGGAACGAAAGTGGAGGTTCCTGCTGATACTGGACAGAGGACGTGTTGGGTGTTTGAAATCAGTCTCCTCTTCCCTGGATCATTTCTCTTGTGCTCCTAAGAGGCTGCATTATATACAGCCATGTCAGGCACTGAACCCCATGACTTTGTTCATCAGGAATTCATGGAATGTTTCCGTTTTTCCAGAAAATGTTTTCTGTGTTAGGCTTTGTTTGTACTGGAGCACTTTGAAGACGAAAATCTGAACTTCAGCATACTTCTAATGTATTTTAACAAGGTTTAAAGTCACACTGGGCCAAAATACTCCAGCTGCCCCCCACACCCGCCCGCCTCTAACAGCTTCTGGCTCTGAGCATTGCTCCTCTGAGGATTTAGAAAACCACAGAGGCATCTTTTATTAAAAATTATTTATTGAATATGAGTCACAGAAAAGCAGAGGTCAGAATCCTCAATTGCTGGTGGCATGCGTGAAATAATCTTCTTCCTTACCCAGCCACGCCCGCTCCCCAGGGTGACAGTGCTCCCTGCAGGGCTGGAGCAAACAGGCAGCATGAGAGGCTCTGTCCCAGTGGCACCTACCATTGCTCTCCTTAGCTGCCTCCCAGGGCCACAGAGCAGGGAGTTTTCTTCCAAAATGGCCCAAATGCTTTTGGCCTAGTGGACCCCTCCCCTATTTTTTATTTTATCTCATCTATGCCAAATGTCCAAGGCAAACTTTTGTGGCAGGGTAATTTGTGCTTAGACCCATGTGCCAAGGCTATGGTGACGTGGTCTTGGCAGGACGTGTTCTTTAAACTGCTTCTGCAGTGATATCATCATCAGGTCAACTTGTTATCAATGTTGGTGACACATGTGGCACTGCCAAGACATGGCAGCAGCCGCTCTCTGGGCTGTCCAGTGCTCCTGAAGAGTGAACCAAAGTGGGGATCTGCTTTTAGAAAGTGATAAAAATCTCAAGCCCTATCTGTCCTTTGTCATTTGAAAAATCTCTTGTTATTGTGCCAAGTGTTTAGCCCTCAGATTTTGAGAAAATTCTGGTGTAATTGTGGGGGTTTTTGCTCTGCCACAAACATCTGAAGCCTCTTCTGCAGTCAGGACCAATTGAGTAAGTGGTCAGGCCCTGCCTTGAGAGATGAAAAACTTGCAAGATGGGAGAAAGAACCTGCAGGTAGATTTTTTAATTTGTTCTTTAAATATAGTAAAATTTGCTCATTTTTGAGGCTGGTTTATGATAATCTTGGAAGATGAATTGTCAAGAACTGGAAAGAAGGATTCATTTGTGCAAAACATCTGTTTAACAAAACCACCTTTTTTCTTTCCAATATGTTGTTCTTCGAAATTACATCTTTTAAGATGCCTAAATGGAAACATCAGAAACTGTTGTGCTTTTTTTGTCTTTTTGCTGACTCTTAATTATGATATTCATACTTGTATCAGGAGAGATTTCACTCATACAAATCTTCCAGTCTGTAGGGAATTTCAGGGCTTGGTTTATGAAGAGTAATCAAATATTGTGAGATACAGACATTGTTTCAAAATTTTTGGGGGAGTCCTTTAATTTTCCATTTCACTTTGATGATGGTCTCGTGCTGAATTCTCCAGTTAAGCAGTGGTTGTATGTGTGTGTGAACACACAACCCAGTGCCCGTGTTTACCATATCTTCTCTCCCTCTTTCCTAGAGTTCTTCAAAGAACTCCTGGAGAACGCTGAGAAGTCTCTGAATGACATGTTTGTGCGGACGTACGGCCGACTTTACATGCAGAACTCGGAGCTGTTCAAGGACCTCTTTGTGGAGCTGAAGCGCTACTATGTGGGCGGCAACGTCAACCTGGAGGAGATGCTCAATGAGTTTTGGGCGCGCTTGCTGGAGCGCATGTTCCGGCTGGTCAACCCCCAGTACCACTTCACGGATGAGTACCTGGAGTGTGTCAGCAAGTACACGGAGCAGCTGAAGCCCTTCGGGGATGTGCCACGGAAGCTCAAGCTGCAAGTGACGCGAGCCTTTGTGGCTGCCCGCACCTTCGCGCAGGGCCTGGCCGTCGCCAGGGACGTCATCAGCAAAGTGTCTGCGGTGAGCTCCGTCCCCTGACTGTTTGTCCCCGTGTCCCTTGGAGCCATGATGGGCAGCATCTTTTCGTGTTGTCCTGTACTTTAAAGGTGTTGGTGGTAGTTGAATGTAGGTGGGACCCAGCTCCCTCTATGTAGGCTGTGCTGTTGCGTGGTAGAGTCACATTCTGAGGACACCACTGTCCAGTGCTGCATCTCAATTCCCCAGGTGGATGCTTTCCTCTTGTTCAGGGAACAACAACAGCAGGAAATTAAATGCATTCTGCAGTGGAAATAACCGTGTTTGCTGTGTAATGGCCATATCTTCTTAATACTGCCTTTAAATTACAGTGAGTCATGGATGCTACAGGCATCTATTGTAGAGCAGCTGATGATTTGCTCCTCACTCCAGGGCATGGGGAGAGGCAATTCACATGAGCAAACAGCACTTCTGTGATAACAGTAAGCTAGAGCCATCTGCACTGGGCAGAAGCCGCTTGTACTTGGTGCCACACGCAGAGCACAAGTTAGACCTCAGACTTCTATAGTAAAGTCACCTTTTGGGGGGATAAAACAGCTGTCGTGTGTTGGTCACTTAAATGTTTACCTTCCTCTTCATATAAATCGCTTTAGAGTTGCTTAAGTGGGGTGACTTCTTTTTTGACATGAGATTTGTCTTTAATTTTAGTTTGAGTTGTATGGTATAGGGAACAGTCAATAATCCCATTCAAGGGATTATGTAAGATAACAAATATTAGTGATTTCCTTTTAACAAACTCAGCTCATTTCCTGTGATCTATAGAAGATTTATTGTAATAATTTAATCGGGCATAGAAATGTTTACTTTCTCTCTACCTGGTTGTGGAGTAATAAAATGTGAGGCTGAAAGAGTAGGCAGGAGTTTGAATCACCCCAAGTGCCAGGAAAAAAAAAGAATAGCTGTTCAGGTACTGTGTAGAAGCAGAATGCAGTTCTGCAGGCAGCACAAACAGCACTGTTAAATGAGATAATCATTCAAATTTCTTTGACTTATGGGGATAATATTAAAATACTGTCTCTGAGGATAGGGGAAAAAAGAAGTCTGCTTCCATGTTAATTTTTCTTGAAGAGAAATGAGGCAAACAGCCGGCGATAGGCCTGAACATGTGTGGCAGGGCAGAGAATATTATCAAGGAAGGAGTTGTTTAACTAAAATACCCAGACTCCAGGAATGAGTTGTAAGTTAGCAGGGGCAGGTTTAGGTCCTTGGACACCTTGACTCCCCACCTAATAGAGATGACTCTCAAGTTAGAATAATGTGCTGCTGGTTGAGAATGGGTGTGTGGAGCTCTGTGTGTGATATGTGGGGTCACTCAATGAGACCACAAAACCTTTCAGCCTCAGGGATGCTGTCCTGGTGGGAGGGAGGGGTGGTACCAGATGAAATGTGATGTCTCTGTGCCAGGCCACGAGCCAAGCCTGCTGACTCTTGCTAGGAGTTTCAGATTTGGTGGCGCTTGTTTGTGGCTGTGTGGCAGCTCTTGTGGTCAGAGGATGGGGTTTTCACTGCTGTAGAGTGTGGATGAAATTTTCGGGTGGGAGGTCTGGCCATTAAGCCCCAATACAGTTTTGGGAATGTGCAATAACTCGATAGGCAGTAAATGTGCATGGGTGAGGGATTGTGTTTATGCTCCATCTGCTCAAAATTCATCAAAACGTCTCCAGACTTGACACGGAACCACAAGGGCTATGGTCCCCGCATCTGTTACGAATCAGTTGTGAACCCAAGGTGGCGTTGTGATTTCTCTTTCCCTTTTGAAGATCCTTGAGTGTAGAGTTGCCTTCAACCCTAGAATTAATTGCTCAAGTGTGGAAAGCTACCCAGAGTCCCATGCAGCTGCAAAAATAGCTGATGGACAATCACAGTTGCTCTACTTTCCACTTCAATTCCACAAGTTGCACTGGAAATCCAACAACAGATTGACTTTTCCAAGCAGTAACAAAAGTCCCTGCTGTTGAATACCTAAGCTTTAGTTGCAGCAGTAGAAGGACTAATAAACTTTTCTGTAGTGTTTTAATCTCATTCAGTGGGAATCTAACATCATGTTTCTGCAAGACACAATGGGAAATCCTAGATGTGAGTTTAAAAGCTGATGTTTTTATGCCTGCTGCTCTGCGGTTGTGTTTTGGGGCTTCCTACATTACATGTAGATTAGCCTGGCTTTGCTGAGCTCTATATAATGACTCCATTGACTTTGCTTCCTTATTATTTTTGCTCAGGAGTTGTAGTGGAATGACTGCTTATACCAGGGATTAACTTGGGGGATAAATCTTCATTCTTCTTTATGAAAAAAATGTCCAAAGGAATGCAAATAAGTTTTACTTTTAATGTGTTTTGTGACAAGTAAGTTAAAAATGTTTAATTGAAAATCTTCAGGAGGAGAAATACAAACTACTGCAAGACCCAGCTGTGTACTTTCCCAGGATACTATCAGGAGAGCAAAGAGCACTCTACAGTACAACGGCCTTGATGGCTTTTTAATGATCCTAGATATTTTTATATCTTCACTAGGGAGTTACATTTAGAAGGGTATTGTTCTTGCGTGAGTTTGGGAATAAAGGGGTAAAAGAAGAGAGATCATTGAAAAGCTGCAAGTATGCTTGATTTCTGAGCCAGAATGCTAGAAAATAACTTTAAATTCAGCCTTGAATGGATCAGAAGCTGTACCACTTTGCCAGAATACACAACAGAGAGAAAGCTATATGGTTTTGAGAGAAAGCAGAGACTTTTTTCAAACTGTCTAAACCCCACAATTTTGATGCTCAAGTCTTCACCCCTCAAATTCCCTTCTTGGGACCCAAAAAGTACAGTATTTTCTAGGTCTGTTCTGAACAGCAGATCTGTACAGGATGTTGTTTCTGCCCATTAGAGACATGCCCTGCCTCTGTGTGGTGGGCTGCAAGGGGCTGGGGGCCTCCAGTGCTTCCTCTGTCCTGTGCTGGCGCTGGGTGCTTTCTCCCTGACCCTCCTGCCTCTGCCTTCGGGAGACAGAAATCTGCCCGTCCCCCAGTCTCTCTCCTGCTACTTAGCCCTGGACAAGCGCTGAAGTCAGCCGGGTTGAATTGCTGCCAGCAGTGACATTTCCTGCCCTGGCCAGGGCTGGAAAAAAGGAGCAAATACAAGCCAGAGCCATGATTGACCGAAAAAGGATGAGAACCTGCAACTGGGCAGTTCTGAAGCTGCTGAGATGTTCCCATAATTAGTTGCATGCTGTTAAACCCACAGCCTGGTCAAGAGTCATGACACCTTTGAGGGGAAAGTGCACTGGGGCCTGTAGGGTGCAGGTCAGCTACAGGTATAGGGTGGAGGTTCCTGTCTGTGGGGGAAGAAGTGAAATCAAGGGCTAGGCTTCCTGACAGCATTTTGTAGGGTCAGGAGGAGCTGGGAGGGGAGGGCTGGCTGGAGGTTAGCAGCAGAGACACATGAAGGCTGAAGTGTACAGCCACCCAGCACTGAATCCCTATGTCACCATGTCTCTGCAGACCGGGATGTGTGGTTGTGACCTTCTGTACTTGGCATTGGTGGCAAGAGTTTTCTGGAACCCCCCAGGAAATTTATACTGATAAACTGTTGTTGTGGGATTCTTCTACCACTTTTCTCTCTTGCCCTTGTGTCATGCAATTTGAGGCAGAACTGCTGGGAGCTCAGGAGGCTCTCAAATCACCCCATCAACAAGCATTTGTGTGCCGAAAGCCACATGAGATATAACTGCCACCAAAGCATCTGGGCTGCTGGAAAGGGTCTTCCAGCCTGTCCTTGGGAACTCTGAGAAAGGCAGCAGCTTGAAAGTTGTATACAAGAAATGGTGTTTAGTTTAGAAGCACAGTTATGAGCTGTATCAAATAATGCAGTTTCATATGAGGATTACACCTGCTTCCTCATCTGCCATCCTCTGGAGACATTTGCAACCAAGAGGAGGCTGCTGGAGATGTTCCCAGTGGGTAAAGGAGGTCAGCTTTCTTTGTATTGGCATTTCTGCCCTAATGAAGTGTAATGGTAGCAGCCAAGGAGGGAAGTTTTTCAAACTGTTTACGAAGAGAATTGCAGAGGGAACAGGTGATTGCCTTCCCACAGGTGCTCCAGAGCTGGAGCAGGAGCCCAGTGGCTTTTTACCCACTTTTGCTCTGAGCTGCCTCATCCTGAATGAGGCATCTGTGGAGCACAAGTTGGAGCTATTGGTTGACTTGCTGGTCTGCATGAGCAACCTGAGCTGTGGCTCCTGTCATTTTTGGCATGGGTGCTGAATGTGGACCAGCCATTGGCTTAGGAGAAGCAGTGATGGAAATAATAAAGCAATGAATGAACTAAGAAAGAACTAAGGCCTGTGTCATCACAAGTAGTAGGTCACCGAGATTCGGTTTTGGTAAAAGTTCTGCCCCTTGTAATTACCATTTGAGGATCTAAAAGTTTAGTCAGAGAGCCAGGGTCCAGCCTCCCTCTGTGCAGTTTTTGCCCTTGGTTTGACTTAAGGGGAATGTGACTGTAATCCTTTTTCAGGAGGAATTTCATGTCCCTATATCCAAAGGCTGCAATATCTTTCTTGGACAAGAGCAAACCTTGCCAGGGAAGTGACAGAAATGGAATATGTTGCTTGCATGCATTGGGAAGGGACAGGGGGGCAGCACTTCTGCTATGTGGGCAACTAAGAAACAGCCAGAGGAGCCAAGGAACCCTTTTAGTGTGTAGCAGAGGGACCTCCAAAGAGGCAGTGCTGTCCAGGCAGCAGGTTGCAAGCCACGGGGCTGGACTGAGGGGCTGCCGTGCACAAGGACATTTCCTTCCACATACCAAGGGCAAACATCAATGCAGAAAACAATACCAAGCACTTCTCCACATCAAAGATGACCCTGAGAAGACCTGCCAAGAATGTGACTGCATCTGCCTCAGCTCCAGCCATCTGAGGGCCTGTGCTAGGCCTTCAAAGCACGCTGGAGCAGCAGTCAGCTCAGATTTAAGGCTGGGAGTGCGTGGATGCGACTGTGGATTTGGAGCCGATGGCATCATGCAGGAGCACTTCAGTCCACTGGCGTGGTTTCGGTGTTTTTCTTTCTCTGCCTTGCACTGTGGTTCTGCTGCTAATTTTGAAAACAATGTGAGGGATAATTAAGGATGGTTTTGGTTGTAGATGCCCAGATAAATGTCCCTGCTGTTTTGCTCATTAAAGCAAACTAAACGCTCCTCATGGTTCACCAAGCATGTTCCTACAGAGAACAAGCTTGGTGTGAAAGGCACTTTGGTCCCGAGGGCACTGTGAGCAGGAGATGCTGACCCTGGCATCGCTATGTTAATGTTCAGAGGGAGAGGCATACGCCTGGCTGGCACCCTGAGGTCCCCTGTGCCCCTTGTGGGCTGGGGTGGCTGTTGGGGAAGACAAGCATGTGAATGTTAAGATTGAGCAGCTTGAGTGCCTGGTGGTGTGATTCTCAGGAGCTCTGCTTTTTCTCTTGGCAGTGTCACATCTGGAGCGGGGGGACCAAGCTGTAAGTAGGGAACTGAGCATAAATGTGATCTTGAACTTTTCCTTGCACAAGATAACGCTGCAGCAGACATTGCCGTGGGTAGCAAGTGTTGATGAGACACAGTTGTGCAGTTCCCAAACATCACTCCTAAATGTGTGCAAGATCTCAGAGGCCCAAATCTGTGGTTGAACCAGATGCTGTCTAAATGATAATGTTCTAGCACCAGGCCAGCAAAATTGGTTAAATACATAGTTAATTCCAAAAGGCTGTCATTGGAATATTTGGGGTGGGGAAGCAAACCGGGAGCCTCCCAAGTGATGTTCTGCCTCATAGTGAGCTGAACGTCTGGACCAGCGTGTGCCAAGATGATGCTCTTGCACAACACTGAGAGAAGGAAAAAATGATGCAAGTAGGGTTGTGTTGGTCCCAAAAATTGATGACAGCTCACTTGTCTAAGCTGACTGCTCGCCTAGAGCACCTCACAGTCAGCTTCAGAGTGTGTTTTTGAAATCATCTTTCCATGTCACTGAGAAGTTACTCCTTCAGTCTTTTAGCCAATATTGCCGTCATTCTTTTTTTTGCAAAGAAAACAGAGTATAAAACAAAAGTAATTTCACTACATTTATTTGCAAATTCTTGGATTTTTATGTTTTCTGGTGGCTGTGCTGCCGGCATGGCAACGCTGTTGTGCAAGCTTGGAAAATAAGAAAGCCTAAGTGATCAGTGTTATTATAAATAGTTATTAAAGCTGACAGGATTTTAAATGTTATTATTAATGTTCTTAAAGTTAACTCGAGGGTAGAGTGAGAGAATGTAATGTAGCTCTGGCTGTCTGACAGCTGGTGGGAGCTCCCTGCAGGACTGTCTATGGTTGGAGCTCTGTCATCCTTCCTCAGCTATTCCTTGTCTTGGGAAGGAGATGAAAAAGAATCTGGTTGCTTCTCTGAACTTCATCTGCTTGCACAGATTGGTTTATCTTGAGTTTTGGTGGTTTTGTGGTAGGCTGTGAACAAGGCGTTGCACTTGATAGGTGTGTACTTTAGTGGTGATGTTTCTACCAGAAGAATGCATCCAGCTGCAATTGCCAGCAAGTTGGAAAAGGCTAAGGGTGTAACAGTTTCCCTTGTGTGAAACTCTGAAATGGGATGGGTACCAACAAAAACCAGATTTTATTTTGCCAAGAGTATGTCCTTTTTACAAGAACATGATTTTACCTTCACCAGTCAATATAAGTTGGGATGTTACCCCAACAAATGTGATACGAAATGTTTGCATTAAGCCCTGAGTTGTTTGCTTTTCACTTAATTTTTGTGAATTGTGTGCAAATCTGTATTTTTAAGGAGCAAGTTCGATATGAATGTGAAGATTGGTGCCAAAACACATCTGTTAGCAGCTTTTAATCTTCACGTTTGACAAAGCGTATAGATATGGACAAATTGTATTTTACATTATGAAACCGCAGGGTGATGGATTGCTGTAGTGGCGTGGAACGCCATGGAAAGGAAATAAATTTCACAAGATAAAAGGAAGGGACTGGAGTGCATTTACTTCTATCAGAAGCTTTTACAGGATATGTGCACTGCAGCTACTACTACCTGGGTTCAAATCTACCAGAGTAAATCCCCTCCAACAAATAAAGCTTTCTTTGGTACTCTGCTTTATTAGAAAGGAGATTACTTGGTTTTGAGGGTCATTCTAGGGTACAGTTTGAATGAACTTGAGTTGCTTTCCAAGATAAACACAACCCCAGAACAAAGCATATCTGGGTTTACTGTTACATACAATGGCATTTTAAGAGCTTGCACCTGGCATGGCAGGGCCAACATTAAAAGCTTGTGAAGAATTGCCAATGGAACATATGGTACATCCCACTGACAGAGCCAGAGCTGGTCTGGACTGGGTACGGGCCCTTTGCCAGGGGTTAAGGTTCTCCTTGCGGTGATACTCAGCAGTTAAGCATTTATCACTGTTGTAACAAGGTGTAATTGCTCATAGTCTTCCCCAAAACTCTCTCTTAGAGGTGATCTCTGATTGTGCCTTCCTGTCACTTTTTGACTCTGTAAAATGCCAGTTCTGGACTGATGAATTTGCCCATTGTCTTCCTCTTCATGTGCAACTGTATTGCACACAAACAGCTTCCCTGTGGGTTTCATCCACTAGCAGGACTTGGTTTGGCAGTCACTGCAGGCTGGGGTTTGTCTTTTCTATCACCCCATTATGATCACCCTCTGTTCAGCTTGGTGGAGGACTCAAATCTATGTGGGGAAGGAAGTGAAACTTCATTTGCTTTTAAAATTGTCCTGTGTCTTTGCTCAGAGGACCTAATCCGAGTGACCATTGCATATTGCCTTCCGTGGAACACAGGAAAGCAGCTTCAGTTTCCCCCACATCTGCTGGGATTCGTAAAGATAACCCCTATGGAATATCAAAGCAGGGAATGCTGCAGGGCTGCAGCCACTTGGCACTCGTGGGGCAAGGTGGGAACGTAAGATGGGAAGGGGCCTCCTGGGTCACAGCTCCACGGGTGGGTTTTTGCAGCACGTTGCCATGCAATCCCTTTCATAAAGCTGCAGCTTTCCACGATAAGGTTGGGGAATCCTGCTTCTCATTCCACTTCAAACTACTCTAGCACCTGGCTCATGCTATCAACATTTTTCTTCCCGAGGAGGATGCAGAGCACTCCTTTGAGGGCTAACAGTGCTAGGATGGCCAGGATCAACTGATAAGCCTCTGGACTTAGCATGGAGGTTCACCTACCGCTGAGTGACACAGGAAGGGATTTTTATCAGGGAAACAATTAAACTACTAAACTTGAGCGTCCTTCAGAGCTCTTGTATCTGGGTGCGAGATGTTATTTAGTTCCCCCAGCCACTTTTTTGTTGTGCAAGGACCGCACCATCTGGATAGCAGATGATACCTTTACATTTGTCTGTTTTCAGTTTTCCAGCTATAAATCATCTGGTTTAGCTGATGTCTGTTGCTTGAGCTCTTAGTATTTGAACCAGCTCTCTTTTAAAGCCATGCTGTCCCAATAGGGAGCTTTCTGCTGGGGCTCCTGCTCCCACTGTGCCTTCTAAATATATATATATATATATATATATAAAAAATGTGTATATACTCTGAAGCATCTGAGTCAGATTCCACAGCCACCACAAACAGCTTTCTACATGGATTCTCCTTTTCCTCAGCCAAACAGGCTCTTTGTGGACAAAAGAAGGGTAAAGTGCTGTGTGATGAACATTGCTGGCCAGCCAAAATCCAGCGCTGAGCTACATCAGCCGCAGAAAATTGTCCTTCTGTCTCTCTAACCAGTTCACTTGCCTACTGAAGAGAAACTGTGGTTTTTCTGGAGCTGTCAGAAGCACAGCAGATCTTTATCTGTCATCTCTTTCCATAAGAAAAGAGGGTTTAAAAATTTGCTGATGTTATTAACAAAGTCAGCCTGATTATGTAATGCTTTTTCTTTTCTGGTTTGTTTTTGTTAAAATCTGTTGCCTCCTAGTTTCATGGGTTCCCAACAAGTTTTTGCACCAGAAGATTAGGCTTAGTTTCTCCATAGTCCTTGCACTGAGATGGACAATAGTAAGGTCCTCAGCACGTGTGGTAGCAGATCTTCTTCATGTACATTAATCTCCACTTAGTCCTATTGTCCTCTCTGCCATGAGTCAGTTCCCAGACCTCCAGCAGATGACATGTGAAGGCCATCCACATCTCCAGCTGTTTGTGTTGAGGGACTTTGCTCTTTCTCAGGGCTGTTGTGTGTCTCCTCCAGCACGGTCTTGGATCACAGCCTCTTTAGAGCACTTCCCGAAGTGCCTTACAAGGAGTCTCAGGTGCCTTGTTTAAAACATCAGAGACAACTTCTGTTTTGTCAGTGTATCTCTGATTGCATCTTAATTTTCTATTTTCATGTGTGGCTAATTAACACTTAAACTTGCTCTTGAGGGAGCTTCTCTGTTCAACACTTCAGATGGACCCACCATGTGGTTGGGATGGAGCTAATGCTCCTTGGACTGACTGGATGGAAATGGTTTCAATGAACGTTTTGAAGCTGGGCCAGAGAGTGAATCAAACATGAATGACCATGAGTCACTTTGGAAAACAGCCCTGTTGAGGGCTCAGGGGTGATGTGCCTGCTGCAGACAGCTCCACTCGCACGCCCAGCAGCTGCACGGTCACTTCGAGGGTCCTCTCGGCTTGTCCTCAGCTGCAGGATTGTAGCTGCCACCTCCTTTGGGTGTGGGGAATGGCATTACTGAGCGTGATGAGTACTGAGTAAAAATGAACCTGGATATCTGTCATGTAAATGCTGTGTTGAGGGACTTGAATGTGAGATAAAGGAGCTGGTCTCTGTGCTGGGAGCCCTGCTGGGTGATTGTCCAGGAAGAGCTGAAGCCCCACTAAGGAGGAGGGTGCACTCCCATTGGGTTTGGTACAGGGATCATGTCAGACATATCACACTGACATCCCACTTTTTCTGATAAATCCCAGCATCATCATCTTCATGTGTTTGCAGCAGGGCCTTGTGTGACATCTTTTGACTTGGGTGCATTTTACTGCCTTTGCTGAGCTTGAGTGCTACCCGTCCCTTTGGGGTGCCTGTCCTTGCAGCCCTGGGAGGAGTCCCACGACATACAGGGTGTACTGCATGGTGCAAATAATGTTTTGCAGTGATGGGGGCTATGTCCCCTGGTGTGGCAGATACACCCAAGGAGGTAAGCCAGACCCCTTCATCTGATCTCTGGACCACGTAAGCAGGGACCAGATGGGGATGGCTGACCCCACTGCATCTCTTCTGCACAGCTCTGTCCCGTGCACTTTCGGGTAAATGTGTGAGGTTTTTTGCTTTAGTGACTGAGGGCTGATTTTCTTGACTTTTTCTCTCATGAAGGTGAACCCCACGCCGCAGGGTACGCGAGCGCTGCTGAAGATGATGTACTGCCCACACTGCCGAGGTCTCGTATCGGTGAAGCCCTGCTACAACTACTGCTTTAATGTCATGAGAGGCTGCTTGGCCAACCAAGGAGACTTGGATGCCGAGTGGAATATCTTTATGGGTAAGGCAATATGGGTTAAAACTGCGTGTAAGTCTACGCTGGTACTATGTCCCTCACCTGAACAGCTTTGTGAGAAGCTATGCTGAGCTATAGCAGCTTTTTCAGGTTTCTGTGATGGGTATCTTTTCGTTCCACACCTCTGTATACAGCACACCTTTTGCCATTCACATTAACCTCTAAATAAATGAGACTGTTGTGCCAGTGACCTTTGTTGCAGCAAGCTTTAGGAGGATGGAGGTGCCATGGGCTTGTAGGCTTGGAATGTTTCTTCTTGCTGGATCAAGCATGTGTGCAAGCTGTTTCTTCCATGCTCCTTATACCTTGTTGTCACCATACAGCTGTCCTTCCTGAAGCCAATTTTCTTCTTCAGCAGCTTGGGAGTCTCCTTGCCAGCCATGAAGAGCTTTGGGAAAAGCTGTAGGCATGGATTGTACATTTAAAAATTGAATAGGACATGTCTGAATCTGTTTTTAAACAGCTCATTTGGCACTCGGCCACCATCCTTTTGCAATGTCAGCAGGTCTTGTGTGACACTGTGTGAGTGCTTTTGTCATCCTCTTCCTCCTGTCTGTTATTTCTGTTCTTGTGCTTGTACACGGTATCATTCAATACATGAAATTTGGACTGAAATGTTAAATTCTACCGTGGGTCAAGGCTCATCGAAATTGGCAGTGCATCAGATTTTGGGGCACAGGCAATAGATAATGTTAAATGTTTTCATTTGTGCTCCTTTTCCAGGAAGTTTGATTTATCTGTGATCAAGCATCCTTTGGGAGCAGTCACTTCACTCCAGTTAATGTGTGATGAAGTGCACATGTAAAGTATCTGCTGCTACTGAACAGGCTGTGGTACTCTTCCCATCCCACTCGTGGAAAAAAAAAAGATTATTAGAAAGAAAATATTTCCCTCTCACTCAGTTGCAAGTTTAAGAAAAAAAGGGAAATTGCTGCTAGTTGACATTTTAGGCAACATTTATATCTTAGAACTTGTTTTCCTCTGTTCTGTGCACTGGATTTTTACTTTGCTGCCCCTGCCAACTGGATGCGTGCAGGGTGTTATTTTCAGAAGGCATTTTTTTTGTGTGTTTATTCCATATAGGGAGCTAAATGTGACACTAAATTGGGTTTCCAAGTCATTCCCTGGGAGGCTGACACCCCACCCCCCCAGTCCTCCCAGCCATCTTTCTCATGAGAATATTAAGTATTTCAACTACAATTGTTGCTGAAATAGCTCAAAGCCAGGAGACTTGCAAACATCTAGTCCAAGTAGAAAAGAGGAATACCATGAAAGGAAAGGGCATAATGCCAGAAAACAGACAAAAGCGCAAGCAGCTAATTGCTGTAGGTGGTATGCGGCTAAAAACGAACCTCAGGGGAAGCCGGCGAGCCCTGTCACACGAGACTGATCAGCGACTGCATACAATAATTAAGATTATTAAACAAGACTAAATAAATACGTACGATTCCAGGTTGGAAGCAAAGCTTTCTTCTTGCAGTGCTTCCTCTCTAAAGGGCTTCTTGCCCACTCATTACTTAAGTATGGTATTATGCTTCGTTACATTTATTGGCAGTATTTGCTTGGTTTCTTGCACTCTGGGTTGATGGTTGCAGTGGAGTACAGATACAAAAAACTTAAGCTGTGCTTTCTTCAGACAATTTAATAAGTGAACAGGTGCTGGTTATGTTCCAGACTTTGGTTTCTTGCTCAATTTGCCACTCAAGACAAATTAAATTAAATATATATGGTATTTAGGGCGGGGCATATGCCACAAATATCTTGTGTGTGTGTTTAAAGGTTTAAATAATTAAAGAAATAACACCCAAAAAAATTCCCCGCAAACCACCTCACAAAATCCCCCAAACCCATCTCTGTGGGTTCAATACAATTTTGCATCATGGGTTTAAGTGCCAAGTTATGGCAATGATTTATTAGGAGTCGAAAGCAGATTTTGAACCTATCAGGTCAATTTAAAAATAGTTAAATCAGAGAACTTGTAGCAAGTGCTGCAAGTCTATATGAATGTGGGCGCATGTGAAATACTCATTTGTGTGTGCTGGTGGGTCTATAAGTAAGTCAGTTATGTAAAACTGGGATGTAAAGTTTGTAGGTTTTTTGAGACAAGAAGACTTTGCAATTCCTTATTTCTCCAAAGTACCATTTAAAGCTGAGGAGTATGAAATAATGACTGAATTGTACTCTTTTCTCCCCTTTAACTATCTAAATTATTTCTCCCTCTATTCCTGATGCAATTGTACACCAATTAGACAGGGGTATACTTTGTTTCAAACAGGCTAATGGGGGGGTTGAAGCTTTCCTGAATGAACAGTGTTAATCTCCAGTGCCTTTTCATGATTTTTTTTTTCTCCACAAAGGTTTACTCTGCTCAAAGATGTTGAATTCAGGCTCCATATACATATCTGGAGTACTACTTTGTGTGCAAAGAATTCCCCCCCCCC